>PVIH01020483.1:0-32276 GCA_004025045.1 Sigmodon hispidus | reverse complement strand
CTCCCCTCTGAGCTGTGAGAATACATGGCTGGCCTCAGCAGTGGCCAGTGGAGAGGGAAACTGTCTAGAAATAAGCTCAGCTTAGACAAATCCAAGAGAGAGGGGAACAGAAACAGAGAAGTCAGGGCAGACTGGATGTGAGAGGAGCAGACTGCAGATCGTAAGTCAGGCTAGGCCAGAAGGTGCCATACATTGGCCCCTGCTTGAGACCCCACACTGCTCAGTCTCCTGAGGTGACCCGCTTCTTTCTCATTGGCCAGTATATTATTTCCTTTTCTAAATACTGTAACAAGCTATTTGAGCAAAGCAGCCTTGGGTAGGAAGGGTTTGTCTTGGCTCACAGTCTGAGAGTGTGATCCATCATCATGGCACAGGAGCTTAAGGTTACATCTGCTGTCACAGAGTGGAGAAAGATAAGAGCTGGTGCTCAGCTCACTCTTTCCTTCTTATTCCGGCTAAGGCTCTGCCACCCATAATGTCACCCATGTCAGAGTGGGTCTTCACTCCTTAGTGAAGTCCTTTGGAAACACCCATACACACCCAAAGATGTGTTTCCATAGAGACGCTCAATAACCATTGAATCACTGGTCAGATTGGCAATGAAGATTAAGCATCATGACAGAATGTATTAATTAAAATGAATGAATTCAAATGCAGCTTTCTACATGGAAGAAAAGAGGCTCAGAGACGTCATTTGATCTCCCCAAAGTCACACAGCTGCATGGCCACAGCAGCTCAGACTCAACCCTGTGTCACTGAGGCACAAGAACTGTCTCTTATCCATCACTGTCCCACCAGCACCCATGACCAGCTGTCTGATGCCCCATGTCTCTATCGCCATGACAGACTATGCCTTCAAACCAGGAACACACACAAACCCGTAAGCCTCTTCTGTTGGATATTTGTCACAGCCAAGAGAAAATGGACTAACACTGGGCTATCCAGTCCTCCCCCACAGCTTTTACCAGCATCAAATGAGATTCAGATTCTTCTTAAGTGGACTGAGGTCCTCTTAAAACTCAGATCCTCCACCTGGAGGACTCTCTCGACAGGACTTGATCTGGGAGAGAAGCCTCAAGTAAGCGTGTGCAGACCCTCCCTGCTAGCCTGGCTCTCCAGGGAAGATCTGGGAACCAATACTGACCTCCTCTGAGCCTCCAGAAACCAGGACTACAGTTGAGAGGGGCAGTGAACCCCTATGGTACCTGCACTGTAGTCAGGAGGGCAGTCCATGGGTATACAGGGACAAGAAGGCACTTCTACCCACCCCTCTACCTTGTGGCAGAAATGTTGTACCCATTTTTCAGATGGGTACAGCGGCACTATGGAAGCCAGAGCTCATATCAGGGAGTCCGGTCTGAGTGCAGGTCTAGACCAGCCCACAGATTACATTCTCCTGCTGCTAAGCCTGTCAAATTTCTCAGGAGGCTCCCTGCCAAGGGAACAGTGGGAAAGGCAAAATAACCATTACTCATAATGATGAACAGCCATTTGCTTATGTTAAGTCAAGGAAGAACTTGCTGGAAACAGAGGCTTTGTGTTCTGTTCCTTGGATGAACCCAAGTCCCTGACTCAGAACCAGAGCCTCAGCATTCTCAGGGGGGCCTTGGCCTTCCCCTCCCCACGGCCAGCCAGATGCAGAGTACTTTCTGGGAACAGGGGAAGGATAGAGGGGGAGTCTGG
Organism: Sigmodon hispidus; assembly: GCA_004025045.1. NCBI lineage: Eukaryota > Metazoa > Chordata > Mammalia > Rodentia > Cricetidae > Sigmodon > Sigmodon hispidus. The sequence goes on along the minus strand of PVIH01020483.1, from coordinate 30,593 downwards.
GTGAAGCAGAGTAAGGTACTCTCGGGAAGAAAATGAGCAGGAGACTCTCCGTGGAAGTGGGCCTCTGAGTTAGCCAATGTGATCACTGATAGAGTGGGAGGTCCTCACTGGTGTTGGCATTACTGACTCTCACCCCTGCCCTGGGCTCCCTGACAGTCAATGGAGTCTCTCTGAGACCATCTGAACTCAGTGCCTGAATACAGGGACTCTGACCATGACATTGTCATGTGCCCTTGGAAGAGGGACTGTTCTCTCTGGGTCCCCACCTGGAGCCAAATGCATATACTTTTGGAATAAAGAGAGAAACAGACAGACAGAGATTGAATCTGAGATGGCACCCTATGGCAGGTGGGTATAGTGACCCTGCAAATGCTATCCCTCAGAGGTACCCTGGCAGGAGAAAAGCACCCACCCTCAGGTCTCTTCACCTACTCAGATCTGACCAGGAGAACCAGAGGGCTCTAAGAGGCTGCTCAGGGCCATTGAGTCCCAGGGTGAGGTCTAGGGGGCCACAGTTTGGTCAAATTGTCCTTTCTGGCCCTGTAGAATCTCCCCCAAGAGGACAAGTGTGTGACAGAGCCTCTTCACAGCAGCCTTTCTTACTCAGGGTAAGGACAGATCAGTCTGGAGAACATGTCACCTCCCTTCTCTATCCCTGCCTTGAGCCTGAAGACTCAGAGGACCCCACCTAGCCAGTGCCCTTTATCAGATCTGCTTCCTCCATCTGTCATCCTTCAGCTCAGTAAGATCCCAGTACCTCCTGCCCTTCTTCATCTCATTGAAAGCCAGGCTCTAGGCGGGGCATTGGAGCTTCACTGAGCCCGTAAAAAAGGATGTGTTTCCGACTCAGCCCTTAGCCCCACGCTGCACTGTGCTACTCTGTATGCAGGTGATAGCGGAGCCAAGAAAACTGGAAGAAAAAGAAGACGTGAAACCAGCGCCCCTTTTTGAGATAACCAGGGAGTGTTTGAGTGGAATAGGAGCCTTGCTTCTTGTGGACCGCTGACGGGAAAGAGACTGATAAGCCTTTCTTATCTTCCTTGGAGCTCTCCACAGAGGGGTGCTAGCCCCGCTCACGCCTCAGCATGAGACACCTTTCCCATCGGCTGTCTTCTGCCAGGTGCAGTTCACCGGAGTAGCAGCCTACTGAGGTGTCTGTGGTTCCTATTGCAGAGGAACGAGGTAGTGACACACACAGGGTGGGGCAGGGACAGTTTCGCTGTGCCTGAAATCTCAAGGTGGTCCTTCAGTCTCCACACTCATCACCTCTCAGAAACACCTCTTCCCAGCACTAGATACTGTTGTGTCAGAGCTGAGCTATGTAGCGATGGGCATGGCTCCATCTAGGCAGACATTCTAGTCCCCAGATCATTCTGTGGTCACAGCACTAAGCTGATGGTGACATTGTACTGCTATGAAGTTTGCATCTGAAGACTCACTGTAGGAATGGGTATCGGGGTCGATTTGGGAGGAGGGCCTTTCTTTCCTAGACTGCTATTCTTCAGGGGACTCTCAGGCATGGTCCTACAGTCCTGGGCTCATGAAGCATTGTGTTATTATGGATGTACATTAGACTACATCCCCTGTCCCCAAAGAAAGTTCAACCTGCAGCAGAGGGGACTACCCAGGAACACCTACAAAACCTTCTTCTGAAGAATTCCAACCCAGAGGTCTGCAGATCTGAGGACAGTAGACTATGGCTGTCCCTCACTCCTAAGTGTCCTTCCATTCCAGTGTATCATTCAGACCCAACTGGGCTTTCTCCAGAGATCCCATTCTAGACCACGATGCTCCTCTCATACTCTAACTCCTCATTTTTTATAGGGTCTCAACCCAGAGGATGGTGTAGCCCACCTTCAGGGCAAGTCTTCTCTCCTCAATTAACCTCTCTAGAAATCCCTCACAGATGCAGATAGATGTATATCTCCCAGGTGACTCCTAATCCAGCCAATTTGACAATGGAGATGAACCATTACAGGATGGAGGTAGGATGGTGGGCACTTGGGTACAGCTATCGGGCTCACATAGTCTTCTGATGGTTGGTCCATGATAGAGGCAGAGAAGAAGATGAACCCACAACAACAACAACAAACTGGATGTGCAAAAAAGACTCAAAGGTGGTGGGTAGTAACTCCCACTGACCGTCTACTGCTGGCTCCAGCACTAAGGCAGGAAAATGACTCACTGGTTGTTTAGAATGCCTGGGGCTTTAGGCTCCCAGGAGCTTCTGGTACTCTGTAGTCCCCGAGATAATGTATGTGCAGGAGGGTGGAGGAAAGTGGGAGGAGAGAAGCTGGACATGCCAGGCCACCCCTGGGAGCAGGATGCTTATCTGGGACCAAGAATAGCACTGCAGGGTGCCCATGAGCCCAGACAGGCAGTCCTTGCTCTCAGCCTGTCAGCACTGGGGAGTGATTAGACTCTTAAACAGCCCTCATTATTTTCCCCAGGGCTGTGACGCCCTTTGGAAAAATGGATGTTTGCTGCCAGCTCATCCCCGAAGACACGTTTGTCACAGGCTATTGTGTAAATCCATGTTTGGCCCATTTTTAAAAACTGTGATTTACCCAGTTGTCTAGTCTTCTCCAAACCCTAAAATGTGGCTGTTATTAGGAGCTCAGGAAGGAGCCAGAAAATGTCACAGGGGAATGGCTGGCTCTGATCTTCTCCTGCTGCATAAGTAAGGCCTCCTGAATAACCACAGGGAGGAAAGTAATTGTGCCCAGGGGCAGAAAAAATTCCAGAACATTCTAAGGAAAGAGTTTGGGATGCTGGAAACATCCACCTTCGCCCTCATTCAGTCTGGCAGGTCTCATGGAGCCCTACTATGTGCAAGCCTAGTGGTGCAGCTGGGGACAGGTAGATCTCAGTCCTGAGGAGTGGATGTGCTGGGCTGGGAGGGAGGAAGAGATCATCTTTACCACCAAGGCCATCATGGGAAGAATGGTGCTGAAGACAGATGCATGGGAGAGTGACATCATTAAAACTCTCTTGGGGCAAGCATGGACAATGACCGCTGTGTGCTGTGGGGACAGAGAGGGACTCTGAGACATGCAAAACAAGGACACCAGAAGGGAGCCAAAGAAATGGCTCATCAGGTAAAGGCACTCGCTATATCAACATGGAAACCTCAGGTGAGTCTCTGGAACTCACCACATAAGGGTAGGAGGAGAGAGCCACCTCTGTGAAGTTGTCCTCTGGTCACCACATACGTGCTATGGCACTCGCTCCCACCCCCAATAATATTAATTTAATGGTGGATGAACTTGTCTTGGGAATGCTGGGGTCCAGGATGTGAGTTTGGGGATAGGACCAGGAGAGACTCACAGAAAGTGGCATCTGAGAACCCCTCCAGGTGGACAGAATGGGAAGGCTGAGTTTCAGATTAGCAGTAGACAGACAGGTCTAGATCCCAGCAGGTACAGACATACTGGAACATGAGTGTCCTGTGCAAAGGTGAACACAGGGAGATTGTCAATGTCCTGACATTGCAGTGTGCAGCCACACCCCCCTGGCCCTGGGAGGGAGGGCTGTGTCCTCAGGCAAGTGGACCTCAATCCTTTCAGATGTGCGCCCTTCCAAGGCTCATTCCAGCTGCCATGGGCAAGTGGCTAGCACAGCCGGCTTCTGATTTCAGGGAGTGAAATGTAAGCAAGCAGTGGGTTTGTCCATCCATGTCCTCCCCCAGCACATCAACAGAGCGAGAGCATCCTGTTTAAAATGCCTTTCACAAACATAAACTGACAGCCATGCCCACTAGGTCCTGGGGGAATTAGGCTCAGGTTGAGGAAGACAGAGGAACTTTAGTAACCAAGGTTCTCCCTCCCAAGGGGACCTTATACAGATGGACACATGTAAAGACCAGAACTTCCGCCCTCCTTTTCCTGCCTTTCCACTCACCCCTGACCAGCCTGGAAGTGCAGGCAACATCCAGACCCAGGTTAACTATCCCAAATCTTACTGACCCCTCCCTCTTTTGAAGGAGAAGTCCCCAAAGGCCAGCCCCACATAACTAGCCCAAACCAGGCCAACTTTCTCTACTTCTGTTTCAGACTAGCTCAGCCGCCTCCCCAGAGAACCAGGTTTTTCATTTGCTCCATTATTAAATCATCAGGACCTGATGACTCCGAGCAGGCAGATTCTGGAAAAGTTTGGGGGACCGTCAGGCTCTTTGACTAGTACATAATTGGGCCATTGTCTGGGCTTCCTGGGAGCTGGGAAGGGCCACAGTCAGTATCACACCACAGGGCTGGGGCTCTGAGACCCTTCAGAATGTGATCTCACTGCTGATAGACTACACATAACGTGCATCTAGAAACCACTTCTGCTCAAAGCAGATTTCTCACGTATGCTCATAAGGCAGAGTTCATAAGCCTGGCATCTCTGCCTCCATTTGTCTTTCTCTTTTGCTTTGGGTCACACTTCCTGCTTGACTCCATTCAGACAGGTTAATCACTCAAGGGGTGTCTGCCTATATGATCCCTTCAGGGCTGGATGGACAGAGGTAAATCATAGACCTATATCTGTAGTCATCTTCAATTCTAGGAACAGCAAAGTCTCCCAGGACAGATCACACTCACAGAAGGCGGTTATCTATGATGGCATGCCTATACCCTGGAGCAGGAGAAACTGTCTCCTAAGAGGTGGCCAGCTGTCCCCTCAAGCTACCAAAAGCTTCTTCATGTCACCTTATAGGGCCTATCAGTTTGGGGAGATCAGACCCCGAAGGCCTGAACTTGAGTCCTTACTCTAACACTGTTCTGGACAAATAGGGACACTTCTTTCCCTAAGGCCACAGTCCAGTTGTGAGGGGTGGAAGAGCAGCCGTATGTATCACAAGGAGAATGGGGACTGCACCAAGCTGTCTGGAGTTCTGACCAAGTCTGACTTCGCTCACTGCTCTAAAAATTCACCTGTCACATGCAGTGGCTTCCATGTGGCTAACTCCAAAGTGGTTTCTTGGCTGGATGGCACCTGACCGAAATCTGGTTGGGTCTGAGTCAGGTCCTTTGAGAGGAAGCTACCGATGGACACATGCTCCCCATCCCTCCGGGCGGCTCTCTCTTGCTGTCTTTGCATTCTTTGACATTTCAGGCTGCTATGTGGGAGACACTCAGGCATGGAGGATTGGTCACACTGTCTGCATCAGGCTGGCAAAAGGTAAGGGGTACAGGAGAAGTTCTCAAGCCAGAAACAGACAGCTGCCTCACTTCTGCTCAGCCACTGTTGCCTGGAACATAGTCACCTGGTCCCAGCTGCTGCAAAGGTGGATGGGAAGCACAGTTTCTCTATGTGTCTAGAAGAAGAAGAAGCAGAAACATAGCTGCCCCACAGCTGAACAGTCTGTGGCATACCTGCATAGGTGGAGTGATGTCATAAAAATTCAGTGGGTTCACATTGGGCACCATTTGACGCCATCTGTAACATGAGGTTTCTGGCCCGCCTAGCCTCACGGCTTAGTCTGTGAACTCAAGGACAGGGACCCACGTTCAGACCTCTAGCACCTGTGTGAAACCTGAGCACAGCAACACACATCTATAACCCAAAACCAACATGGGGAGAAGTCTGGGCCTAGCCAGAGATAGGAGGATCCCTGAACTTTCCTGGCAACAATCTAGTGAAGCCAGTGAGCACTAGTTCAGTGAGAGACCCTCAACATTTAAAGGGATAGCAATTGAGGAAAACACTGACTCTGGCCTCTACACATACACACATACACTTACCTTCACACACGTGCACTTACACACAAACATAGACACACAAAAAACTGCACACACAAGAAAAACATGATGCATTCAGATCCAAAATTAAATGCGCAAACTATTATTTACTTAAAAACGGGCAACCAAGCCATAACAAACTGTAGATTTTTAAAAGCCATCCATTGCCAATAGCAGTGTGGAACTGAGGCAAATCTCACTGCATCTGATGTTGCCTGGCTTTGTCTCCTAAACTCTTTGGTCCACACACTCTCCCCTTGATAGTCCCAAATGAAGAGAAAACAGGGCCAAGCTCTCCTCCAGACAGCTCATCAGAACCGATTCTGTCACCCTTCCAAGTGTCTTTCACCTTCAAAATGCATTGCCAATGACATCATGGGAACTTTCAGAGCTGCTGTCAAATTTGGGAAATGCTCTGTCAAAGATCCTTTATATGTGTGCTGTGAGATCTGAGGGCACAGCAGGTTTCCTTTGCTCCTTCTAATCCTCATTAATCTTCTGAATCGACAATGCTCATTAACTATAGCACTTGGGCCCAGGAAGGGGCTCCGGAGAGTCACAGCCCTCAAGCATAAGCTTCCTTAGGCTTTAGGAAAGCCACCTGCATCTGGAAGGTTCTCCTGGGATGGGGAGGTGCTGGCATTTGGGTTTCTGGGCAAAGAAGTGTAGGCTAGGAGCAGAGGGGGAATGCTGAGACCACAGGGAGATTTGCTTACTGTGGATTCTGGGAGATCACAGAAGGAAGACGGGATGATAGAAGAAAATGAACAGAGTGTGGCTTGGGCAGACCTGTGAGAAGAGCTGAGGTAATTCTGAGTGACTAAGGTCAGGCCTCCTACCCTCTGGCTTTCTTTCCCCATGGCTCTTCAGTCTGAGACCTGTACACATGCCTTGCCTCTACCTGCTACCCTTTACACAGAGCTGAAGCCTGCACACACCAGAGACAATCACCCTGCCAGCACAGTGCCACCTGCCTCACTTTTTAGTGAGCTGACAAGAACAGGTTGATTTCCTGTGTGGGATCATCTCAGACAACCTGTCCAGAGATGGCACTTACCACAGAGCTGGTCATCCCATAATATCCCACAGACTCACCTATAGGCCATTTTTACGGCAGCTTTTTCCCAATAAAGATTTCATTTTCTCTTCTCAGATATATTTAGGTTTGTGTCAACCAAAATCAACCAGCCCAGGTGTTAAGACTCTGACAGGAAAGTATCCCGTCTGGGCTAAGGGGCTCTGAGAATAACAAATATGTTCCTCACAGAAAATCTTATTCCAAGGCCAGGTGCTGTCTGCAAGGTGAACACTGGAACAGCTTTTGGACCACAGGCTGGTGTCCAGGATGTGCTGAGAATTCAAGAGCGTAGGACTACCAGGAGACCAGGAGCAGAGAGGAGAAATAGCCAAGGATGAGGAAGGATGAGTCAACTGAGGCTAAAACACTGGGAGAGCATTCTGTGCTGGAGAGAAATGCACCACCTTAGGCTCCAGCTGGCCTCGAGGCTTGCTACCCCGCTCGGAGCACTGCAGCGGCAGCCATCAGCACCACCACAACATTACGGGATGAAAGCATTACCACCCTTGATAAGTCATGCTTATGATTTTTATCTTCTTTATAGTTATTGTTAACTTTTCAGCATTTTAAATTCATTTTACTGGTTTTTTTGATAAATACAAAATAAATAAATAAAGAAAAAAAAAAAAAAAGAAGCATCCCAATGAGCTGGAGGCTAGCCCTGAGCCTTTCTCTAAGGTTCCCCATCATAAAATGGCGGCATCTAGAAGTACGGGGATGGGGCTTAATCCTTATGCCCTGCATCTGATTTCCTTGGAGCCCTGCTCTGTGGTGTCTGGGTCTCCTGCCTTGAATCTGTACTCCTAAATCCTGTGTTTGTTACTAAGTAATTTGAGTAGATCTGAGAAGGGAACAGAGAGGAATGATATCTGAAGGTTAGAATCAATGTGGGGGGGGCAGGAGGATGGAAGCAGCCAGCGATGTGTTGGGTACAGAGAGGGATGAAGGTTTGGAGGAGAGTTGAGCTCAAGGATGCTGGGGTAAGGACTTGGCATGGAGAAGTCAGGAGTGAGGAGGCTGAGTGGGCAGCGGGATTGGGCGGGAAGGACAAGGTGGTGATTAACTAGTCTGACTTCTGGTGTGGGACAGGCACCATTCCTACATCAGTCCTCCAACCGATCAGCCAGCCTGTATGTGTGTATCTCAGACCACACACTGCAGGGTGTGGTCATACTTTGTGTGTGCTCTAACAAAGAAAGCTTGCCTGAAGATCAGAGGGCAAAGCCAGCCACTAGTTAGCCATAGAGGCCAGGCAGTGTTGGCACACACCTTCAATCCCAGCACTAGGGAGGCTGAGATGGGAAGTGATATGGCTGTGTGAAGAAGGGAATATAAGGCGGGAAGAGAACAGAGCTCAGTCTTTTCCGGCCTTTCTCTAACTGCCTTTCTAACCACCCCAGTGTTCTTTCACCTCGATCACTGAAAGACACTACATGGATTCCCAGAGGCCCCCCATCATTGAGGACTTACAGGCTTTACCACATTTAGAGAAAAGTTGGACATATTCTTCAAGCGGGTATCAGCGTGTTCGACTGAGGATTCATAGAAACAAGATCTTTTCCATTTCAGCCTGAGGATTCAGTAGAGGTGCGAAGTCTCTCTATGACTGGCTCTTTTGTCTCTTTGATCTCTCAGCATTTACCCCAATATCTGATTTCGGGTTATTGTTAAGACTAATTAAGATCTGTGCTACAGCAAGGCACCAGCCATTCCTCATGGTCTTCCTCCTCTGTGCACTTCTCTGAGCCCCTCTGAGCTGAGGTAGATCACTGTCTCTCCTTCTGCCACCTAACAGCTATCAGGATCCCGCTCTATAATTAGAAAAGACCCACAGAAGCACCTGCAAATCAACACTTTCATGTTACATTAAAAACTGATGTGGCTCAGTTGATAGACTGCTTGTTAAACATACTTGAGACCCAGGTTTCACTCCCAGGGCTGAATACATAAAATTGGAAGCTGTAGTACATGCCTGAACCCCAGGTGGGTCAGAAGTTCAATGTCATCTTGAGAACAGCTGGGACACGCAGGACAGCTCTCAAAAAGATTAAATTAACTAAGATCCAGAGAAGGGGGAAGAGATGTTCACAAGGCCACATAGTCAGAGAAGGACAGGGTATACCAGGTCATTGGTGTCCCGGCTCTACTGCATATGGCTGATTCAGCAGCTCAACAAGGCTGCCAAATGTTTCACCTAGATCTGCAGACAGCAGCAAAGGCTGCATGAGTGGACCAGATTCTAAGCCATCGCTTTGGATCAGACCTATTCATGAGTCTCTTGCTGAGACGCAGAGGCCCAGCAAGGCACCATGTTCCACTGGGTCTTATAAAAGCCAGACCACACATATCTGAAACCTGAGCTGGATTCCCATCTGCTAACATTCTGCAGGTTCCAACAAACCACGAGGCCAAGCTCAGAGGAAGAGGACTGGGAGATAAGTCACATGGCAAGGGGGAAAATAGAGAATTAATTTCTATTTGCTTTGTTTCAGTAGTGAGCCCCACTGAACATGAGTGGTAAAACTGTGTCCAGGGAAACGATTTTACTGGAGAATTATGTGTATAGCCACGCTGCCAGCCGTCTATAAGCGAAATGCGTTCTCAAATATGCAGAAGTCCAGGAAGCTCAGCTCTCTCTAAGCCTCCAGCCGAATCTACTTGAAGATTTAATCCAACCAAAAAACTCACAACAGCCAGGTCTGCAGGGTGGTAAGCCTAGACTCCCAGAATAATTTTAAGAATGAAGTTGGACCAAATGCTGCCAAAATGGTTACAGAATAGAATGCAAGTTGTATGGGTCTTGAATGAAAAGTTGTATAATGTAAAATAAAGGTTTGAAGATAATATACTAGAGGGGAAATCTCAATGATAAAAGAGGAGTAAGATGACAATATGCTGTAAATTATCTCTTCTTTGTTGTGGGTTATGGATGAGGGTGGGAGGTGTTGGTTAACTAAGGGCCAATGAAATGGCTCAGTGGACAAAGGGCCTTGTCACCAAGCCCAGTAACTTGAGTTTAATCCCTGTAACCCACATGGGAGGTAACAAAAGACTCTGACAGCTTGTCCTCTAACCTTTAGCCTCAAGTCAGAGTGTGTGACACCGCCCCTCCCCACATACACAGTAAATAAATGCAATAAGAAAGTTTAAAAAGTTGATCAGTTGAGAAATGCAACCTATCCACACCATTTAAAAGTACAAAAATGGAATTTAAATCAGAGCACCAAAACAAGGTGGGAAAAAAGTCATAAAGAATAAAGACTCAATGGGTGACACAAAAATAGTATATATAGTTATAGATATATATATGAGTGAAACCAACAGAATATAGCTATTGTGAGATAAATAAGGCTGGTAAAAGGATCGCTTGCTGTGAGCTGAAGCGATGATTACTCTACAAGAAATACCCAAGGAGACAGGCATCGTAGCCACTGTTCTTTTGCTGTGAAAAGACACCATGACCATGGTTAGTGTGTTCCAGACACCACTCCAGTTTGCCTCCTGGGTGAGGCCATGCGTCTCTGACTTTGCCAAATTGTGGCCACGCCACGCCCGCAGAGCGTTCTCCCAGGACACGCCCCTGGGTGTGTCTGCATGCTCTCCTGTTCCTTTAAAACAGAATAATGCAAGGCAGTGAGTGATTCCTTTTTTTTTCCTCTGCTCTCTTCTCTTCTCCCTCTCTTTCTTCTTTCTTTCCCGTTCCCCCGCCCTTCTCCGGATATCCAAATTCTTCCTAAATAAAGTTCTAAATGGCACTCTGGCAGTGAATGTTTTGTCTTTCCCACGCGCAAAATACTAACAACCACAGCAACTCTTACAAAAGAAAGCATTTAATTGGGGGTTTGCTTACGGTTTCAGAGGGTTAGTCTATGATCATCATGGCAGGGAGCACAGGCATGCAGGTAGCAGGCAGAAAGAGACATGCTGGGCGTGGCATGGGCTTTTGACACCTCAAAGCCCACCCATTCCCAGTGACACACCTCTTTCAACATGGCTGCACCTCACAATTCTTCCTAAACAGTTCAATATCTCACAACTAATCGTATCAGTGAGATTTTTATTCAATCCACCATAACAGGTATCCAATAGGCACTTCAATATATCAGGGCCCAGGAGATGGCAAAGTAAAGGACTAACTGGCCATGCTCTAGGTCCTAAATTCAGAAATATAGCACTCACACAAGAAAAACCAGGCCTGTGGCAAGTCTCTGTAACCCAGTACTAGGGGATGAAAACAGAGGGACCTTGGGGGCCGAATCCATGAGATCTGGGCTCACAGGGAGACTATGTCCCCAAAACTATGATGCAGTAAATAGAGAGATGCTTAAGGGCACTTGTTGCTCTTGCAGGGAACCCAGGTTCTATTCTCAGCACTCACACAGTGGCTCATAACCTCCCATAACGCTATAGGGGACCTCCACTAGCACTGAGCCCTCGGGTGATGCTCATATACACCTGCAGGGAAAATATCCACAATGCAATAAAATAATTAAATCCAATAAAAATAAATAAACAAATAAGATGCCAAGGTGATTGAGGATAACACTGGCCATCAATCTCTGACTTCCATGTATATCCCCATGAGTGAATGTACCTGTAAACACATATAACATCTGCACACATATATTACATCTGCACACATATAACACACACACACACACACACACACACACACACACACACACACACACACACTACAGAGAGTGGAGGGCAACACCAAAGAAGGGTGGAGTTCAGCAAGAGAAGATGAGTTCAAAAGGAAAACCAAGAGAAAAGTCTTGGTCCTGGACTGTAGCCAAGGGCCTCAATGTACTAAGTCAACACTACATCACAAAACTATGTCCTCAGCTTTCATTGTCGGTTTGGTTTTAAGACAGAGTCTCACTAAATTGCCAGCTGGCCTTGAACTGACTTTGTATCCCAGCCAGGCCTTGATCTTGTAATCTCCCTTCCTCGGGGGTAACAGCACAGATTACAGGCCTGTTCCAACAAGCCCAGTAACAAAAGAAATCTAGTGGGGTGGAGGAGGCAATTTTTAAATGATTAACAATATAATCACAGTTAAAACAGAACAGTCTTTAATCAATATGAACCAATTACACAGCATTCAAATATATGAAGTAGAAATGGCAGGAAATGCAAAGAAAAACTCAACTAAAACAAACTGTCTGGAAACTTCAAAGGTCTCCCTTGGCCAGTTACATATCTTGAAGAAAGGTTATTTGAGGAGATGGACAGAATCTCTGATAAAATTCATATGTTAGGCAGCCAAGCAACCCTTTGTTATGTATTATTATTATTATTGTAGATGTGTACATGTGTCTCTGTGTATGTGATTCTGGGTGTGGTACCAAGGAAGCCAAAAGAGGGCGTTGGAGCCCCTGGAGCTGGTGTTACAGAAGCTGTGAACTGCCCAATGTGAGTGCTAGGCCCTGAACTTGGGTCCTCTGTAAGAACAGTAAATACTCTTAACAACTGAGACATCATCTCTTCAGGCTCCTGCATTGTCTTTTTTTAAATGTTTAGTTGTTAAATATAGCAACACCATATGTCAAAAGTAAAGAGCAATCAATTTCTGAAATAGCTTCCACACTCTCCACATGCTGACTGAGGTGGTGTGTAGTCACAGGTGATGGGCAGGCGTTTAGAGGCCTGGCCTCTGAGCAAATAGCCATCATCTTCATCAGAATAGCTGTGATTACTTTGAGAGACTCCAGCGGACTAGAGAGATGGTGTAGTGTTTAAGAATGTGCACCACTCTTGCAGAGGACCTGGGTTTGGTTCCAGTACCTATGCCCAGCAGCTCACAAAAGCCTGTTACTACATACAGTTGCAGGGTATCCAAGGGTCTCCACAGGCACCCACACTCATGTGCTCATATCCACACACATGCATTCACGCACATAATTTAATCAAACAGAAAGACTGGGCCTGTTGTCTGATGATATTCCCTCATAGACAGAGAAGAAAGAGCCCCACTAACAGTAATGATTTAAACCTAGATATCGTGTGATCTCATGGTCTCAGAGTTGCCAGATATATAGAGTGTGGAAAATTAACTAAGGTGGGGGACTCCATCTCTGATGCTATGAGGATGTTGTCATCTATTCTGGCATGAGATTTTTCCGGTGGTAAAGTTGCGTTGGGGTCACCACCCTTTTGCAAGTAACCTTTTACTCATGTTCTATAAATATGTCCAATAAACTCATTGATTCCCTTGGGCTGGACTTGGTGAAATCAATCCTTCTTTACTTTGTCACTGGTGCCCCAGAGAAAGAGTTCTCCCAAGAGAAGGTAGTGGGTGGATGGGCAGAGTAATATATTTTCACCAGTCACCTTAAAAGCCCACGGAGGAGGGGCATGGAAGGATGGGTAGGAGAAGTCCCTGAGGGGAGGTTAATCCTGCTGATACTGACAGATACTAATGGATTTCAGAAGTCTGCAATTGAAAAGCTAATCAATGCAACAGATGAAAGACACAGCCATGAAAGCAGTTTCCGAAGCCAAGGAAGCATCAAAGCAGAGAGCACATATGCTCACACGCTGAGTGTGCCCATGACTACACAACCTGCCTGTGGATTTCTGTGCCACAGGAAAGGAAGCAGGAGTCCTTGAATGAATTCAGTAATGACAATAGGCCAGGCTCTTTGAGAAACAAAATGTAGAATGGAAACTTGGTAAACTAAAGGTAAACTTTTTCTTCAACTCATTCACACAGTGAAATGAGAAGCACATTTCTAAAAAGGCCATGAGACCTTCAGGGATTTAGACCATGGTCCAGGATACCCATAATGTTCTCATATCCCTTCAAGTAAATCTGTGTATGACCCCACAATCCCAAAGGTTAGGTCCTATAGATTTAATGTATGACCCAAGGCAGATGTTCATTCATTGCTGTCCAGAAAGGTTGGATACCCATGCCGAACTCTAGAGGGATAAATTAGAATGCAATTAGAAACTTCCTCATAACAAACAAAGAAAGGAGGGGATATGGAGCGTAATTCTGTAGAATTCAGGATAGGTTCATTCTGGTAAAAATGGGAGAATGTTACTTAGCAAAGTGTTTTCCCTACCAGTGAGAGAAGCCAAGTTCCAGGCTTCAAGTTCCAATTTTACAGCCTCAGTGTAAAATCAATCAAACAAACCAAAAAGCAGGCATGGCAGAATGCACTAATAACCCTCGTACTGAGACGGGAGGAGTCAGAGAGATCCATGGAGCTCACTGGGCAGCTGGGCTAACCAATCAATGAGCTCTACATTCAGCAAGAAATCCTGTCTCAAACAATAAGATGGGGAGCATTTGAAGAAGACACTCAGAGTTGACCTTTGACCTTGACACATGCACACACATGCACCTGAACAATGTGCACATATAAACATGTAAAGACACACACACACAAAATCACACCACTCGAACACAAATCACTGATAACATTCTTGTCCGTATTTTTATTTCCTCTCGAGGCTGATAAATGGGCTCTTGGCTGGTGCCCCCTTTCCATTTCCCTGCAGTGGGGCACAGTTGGAGGGCAGTCTTTCCATGTTAATAGCTGTAGAATTGCCTCATTTTACATCATTGTAGTATATTCTTCTCCATTTTAAAGATCTGCCCCAATAGGTAGGTACCAAGGGCCTCCAGATTCCCGGGTCTTTGATCCATGTGCTCCACAGAAGCCCTGCTGTGTGCTCTCTTGTTAACTTGTATGAGCGCTTCCATCAATACACTCCAGGAACTGAGATGATCAGGATAAAAGGGACGCTCATTTCACATACCAATACCTGTGAAGGTGAGTCCATTAGCACCAGTGTCCTCTGTGCACCAGGGTGCCTGGTTCTCCAGGAGCTCTATAGGCTTGTCAGTCTCTCCAATGTTATCAGCCTCTCTTTGCCTAAACGTATCCTTGGTTAGAAGGGAAATTAAACATCCATTCATGTGCCTGCTGCCTGTGAGCAGCATGCCCTGCAGTTTGGCCCTCTCAGTGCTCAGCATATGAATCTTTGTGCTGGGAGGGAGCTTTGGTGTTAGCCCTACATCTGAGCATCATGAATAGCATTGTGTGCAGTGGTTTATACTTCTCTTTGGACTTGTGTGTGGCAAGCATCTGGTGTATCAGCTTTGTCCCTGATTTTTTTTTTCTGTGTGTGTGTGTGTGTGTGTGTGTGTGTGTGTGGTGTGCATGCATGTGCAAATGCATGTGGAGATGTGCATGCACATATGTGTGAAGGGCAGAGGTCAACATGAAGTATTTTGGCCAATCATTCCCCATCTTATTTTTTGAGACAGAATCTCTCACTGAGTCCAAAGCAATCGTCTATCCTCTGCCTATACCTTGGGGCAACGGCAACCACACACAATTTAGATACACAACTCCAAGCCCAGGAGGCTTCCAGGACATAGCAGCATTTATCAGATGTTTCCAATGTTGTAAAAGTGTCACATTCTTCGTTTCACTCCATCCTCATGGCCACTCTGTGATGAGAGCAGAATGGTTTATGAGGAAACCATGAACAGATCCATTTAAGACTTGCCTAGGATTGTGGGGTTTGCTCCTAAGTGATGGAGTTGCAATGCTCTGCCTCCTTTCAAAGCTCCAATAAATGTTCAATGCACTAAAGAATAAATCCAGTAAACTATGTGAAAGACCTTTAAAGAGAAAATTACAATGCTTTACTGAAGGACGTAAAAGAAAAACCAAATTGGGGAGGAGGGGTGGAATGTGCTTATAGACAGGAAGAACTGACATCCTAAAAATGTCAGGCTCTAAACACAGCACCATTAAAGCTTCCCAGAATCCCAGGAGATGCTCCTGCGATGCAATAGGTTGGTCCAATGGTCTCCTGGAATATCACTTTGAAGGACAAGCGTGATTTCTGAGCACACTTCAGTCATGGAGTTCACACTGTTGTCCCAGTGGAAAATAAAGAGGCTGGTGGAGCACAGACTCTGCTGTAGAAGGGAACTCAGTCTGGGCAGAGGTTGGACCAAAGGCAACAAGATGCATAGCACTAGACCTCTGCTCTCTACATGCATGCACATGTGCACACAGACACATACATATATGTGTGTATGTATGTATATATATGCACTATAAAGGAAAATTTTGCTGTAAAATAATAAAAAATAAAAAATTTTATTAGAAAACCTTAAGTACTGTTTATGACCTTGAGGTAGGAATTTCTTACCCAAAACCCCACAAAACATTCATAAGCCTGGATGTTACAAATTGACTATGTACTCAGGTCTGGACACATGGTTTCCTGGTGGTAGAGTACTTGCCTACTATGTGTGAGGCTCTGAGTTGCATTCCCAGCACCAACAAAAATCAAAGAACAAAAGCAAGACACAGTGAAAGAAGACATTTGCTGTTCAAGTGATCAAAGGGCCAGTGAGATGGAGTGATCAAAGGGCCAGTGAGATCGATAAGCAGGCAAAGATGCCTGTGGCTAAGCCTGATGATCTGAGTTCGAGCCCTGGAACCCACTTGGTGGAAGGGGAGAGCAAACTCCCCAACATTGTCCTCTGACCTTCACACATGCATTGTGGTGTCTGGCAGGTGCTTGCACACACAACACAATTTTTATATTTAATTTTTAAATTTAAGAATTTTTAACCACTAAGTAAGGCATTCCTATGGAGTCTAGGAGAACGACAACCCTATTAAGACAACTGTGGAGAGAAGGCAGGAGCAAGTTTTCACCAGAGAGATGCTCACTTCCCTCGAGACCAACCCAACAATCATATTGTCACCATCCCAGTCACCAGAGAGGGGACTGATCTTCTCAGTGGATGGACTCCAGCTTTTCCTTCCTTCCTCCACCTCTTTCTGTCAGTGGGAGGGGCAGTTCCTCTTGCGATTCCATCTGCTCCTGCAGCCGCAGCTAATGGGTATAGCTAGCAGTTGACGGGTGCAGCGTGGTGGAGCAGGCTATCTACACACAGGGACATTTGGTGTGGTGAACTCACTTCTGGGAGAGGCTACCTCAGGGGTTGTCATAGTCCACGTTTGTTGCTGCTCTAAACTAAAAAGCATGTGTCCCATGGTCCACACCTGCACTGTGATACCCACATGGAGGGTGGAATGGTATTTCTGAGAGTCTATGTTGGGGGCATAGAGATCAGTGTTGAGGTCACAGGTGAGTATAGAGGGTCTATGTCTGGGGGCTCCCCTTCAGTCCTCTGTGGGATGCCACAAAAAGTGGATCAGGCATGCACCTTCATGCTCCGAGGAACCATCTTTTCTGTCCTTGGAAATGCCTCCAGTCTGAGGGCCTTCAGCCCTCTGCATCCAGACCCCTGGTCCCTTGCTTTCCCAGGTCACTGGACCTAGACCAACTTATACTCCAGTTTGCAGAAAGAACCCTGTGGGACAGCACACACTTTGCTCAACTCAGAGGCTCAGCATCATATATCCATAGGTCTGCCCTTTGGCCTCATTGAAGATGGAGATGCTGTGGGGGAAAAGGGAGAGAGACGATGCTCTCCTTTCGGCTGGAAGCAGCATGATGGGGCAGGAGTCAGCCTGCTCCCAAAGTGAGAGAATAAAGTGCGAACCCAATGCCCCGGCGGGTGGGCGGGCGAGAGTCTCAGAGAAACGCCCTAGTTTTGGGGAGAGCAGGTGTGAGTCTGCCTTCTCAGTCCGTCTGTCTGCATTTTCATCAGGGAGCCCTGGAGCACATAAGGTGTGCTCACAGGCATTCTCTGCCTCCTACTTTCTACACGGTATCATGTGCTCTTAACTTCCCCATATTTTTTCCTCTTAAAAATGTCAAGTGGGGCTTTTCTAGAAGCATTAAGTAGAAATAACAAAGATTAGAAGGTATTTTTGCCTAATTTAAGGAGGGGGGCAGGTGCTAGAAGGAGTAAACAGACCCTCTGAGGCCCGCTGTGCTCTGCCCTGCAAAGCACAGCAAGGAGCCCGCCCCTGGAAGCAGTACTAGGGAACCCCAGTTCTAGCACGAACCTAGCCCCACCTGAACAGTTGGCTAAAAGTTTCGATAGTTTAGGAAAAATAACGAAAATGGAAGGCTCCTGGGTTTGGCAGGGGTGGTGGCCATAGCTGCTTATGGCAACACCAATGACATCTCTTAGCTTCCTAGATCACAGGCACTAAATTGTCACCAGAGACAAGGAAAGTCCCTGGAAAAGCCTTCAGGGAAGGTGAGTGTTAGGGAGGAGAATGTGTCCATCGATGTCAAGCAGCTGTTCCCTACACTCTTTAAGTATAATATAACCCCACCAACAGAAGTAGTTCCCAACCTGTGGGTCACAACCTTTAACAAACTACCATCTTCAAAAAATATTTACAGTATAATTCATAACAGTAACATAATTATGCTTATAGAGTGGCTATAAAAATAATTTTATAGTTGGGAGTCACCACAACATGAAGAACTGTGTTAAAGGGTCAAAGTATTCAGAAGATTGAGAACCATTGTCCTACAGAGTGTCAGGATGCAGCTAGCTCAGGCTGAACCCCTCTATTGACAGACCAGGATTCAGCACCTGTTCTGTCTCATTGGCCTTGGATGTTGTTCTTAGCCACTGAGCCTGGGGTACACGGGGTATTTCTAAGGTGTCTGCCCTCAGGGACTCACGGACTGGTGGGAGAGGCAGAGAACAGGCAGAGCTGTCAGATGCAGGTGAATAAGCTCTGTGGTGCTGGGAGTGGGTTTGTACTTCAACAGCACTGAAATGGGTGAAGGCTTGAGTCCTGATACCACAGGACTCACCAGACCTCGGGACTCTGGGCTAGTTCCACTCCATAAGGACCCTCTGACTTCCCATCTGTACAATGGGTTCACATTGAGATGCTGGGGAAATGCAATCATTCATGCAGTTAACTGCCTGGCCTGCTGCCAGGTGCACAGCAGGTGCTGCTTAAGCCTCAGCTCTTATTTATGAATCCAGTGAGCAGGTATTTGGTGAATACCTGCTGTGGGTCTGGCCCTGTTTGAGGGACTGAGAATTCAGTGCTGTAGGAAGCCAGGTTCTGAGTCCTTGCCTAATCTCAGGGTTGAATGCCAATTGTAAACAGAGGCCAGCTCTGAGTGGAGGGTGTGCCAGGCAGGCTCAGCCTCTCTGAGCAGGTGGCAGGCCAGCTGAGAAGGTGCAATAATTAGATACCTACTGTATGGATAGGAAGTTGGGCCACCTCTTCATGCTGAGGCCCCCTCAACCTCAGACTCAGGGTGCCATGACAGACTCGACTAGGAAAGAAGACATCAGAATCCTAATTGTGATGTTCAAGATATGTGCTATAATCACTGAAAAATCATGGGAATTGAACTGTGACCTGATGGTCCAGTGAGGTTAGAATTCATCTTTCTGCTGTTTGCAGCTAGAAAAGTGAATAAGCCTGAGAAACAGCAGTTCCGGATATGGGGTTGTGCAGTAACATAATGACAGAGGAGACTGGGTGAGCTGAGCCACAAGTCTCTGGGCTGAGGCAGAACTACAAGAGACCTACACAGGGAGGGGAGGAGCCTAGGTCTGAGGAGGCCCCAGTGGCTACAATATCAAAGACACTGAAGAAGAGACAGAAAGGAATCTCAAAGAAAACCAGAAGAGTCCTGTCGAGAACCAGGCAGAGGAATGTCTGCCCATGAAAGTATCTCAGGCCAGGGAAAGAGCTATCGGAAGAGAGGGCATGGGTGGATTCTGGGAGTGCCACCAGCATTGGGAACTAAAGGGGAAGGAAAGCCTAGTAACCTGGCACCACTAACCTCCCATGAATAGGTCCTTGAATCTCAGTGCATACAAAAGCTCAGAAGAAAACTCCAAAATTAACCAAATGATCCAAAATTGTTTAACTGCATCTTAAAGCAAAACCCAACCCTTTTTAAAGAAAGATAACAGAATTCAGTATGCAACACACAGCAATAATTGTCCAGTATCTAATAAGAATACTTAGTGTGCAAAGAAACATGAATATATGATTTTAACAAGAAAAAAGTAATATAAATGGATTCAAGAAGGTAAAAAATGTTGGAGACCATAGAAAAGAAATATGTTCAAAGGTTTGGAAGGAACAGGAAATAAAGAATCTATGTGGGCTGAGTGTTACAGACCTCTATTGAACACTAATAGCAGAAAAATGCATTTTACCAAATTGCAGTGAAATTAATAGCAGATTTGATTCTGTGAAGAAAAACACACTTTACAAATCACTGGTAGCCAGAGTTTACAAAGGGTGCAAACAAGAGGAAGTGAGACAATGGCTGGAAGAATTGAATGTGCAATTTACCATTCAGAATATGCTCCCTAGCTTCACCCTGTTGCTGTGATAAACAGCATGGCCAAACACAACTTAGGAAGGGAAAGAACTTTCTCGTCATCTTCCAGGTCATAGTTCATTCACAGTATTGTATAAATCCTATTTGGTCTTTTAATAAAAACCTGGACTCAGATAGTAGGGAAAAGCTGAAAGGTCAGAGATACCATGCCCTGGTCATGAGGCCCTCAAAAAGACCACCAGAGACACGAACTCTCAGAAATTCAAAAGCAAAATTTATTGAAAATTACAAGTCACACAACAAGGACCTCTGTCCAGCACACAGTTGTGACAGTGGCCAGAGGAGGTTTCACCCCTTTGGGAGCTGGATTTTTAAAGGCAAAACCACAAGGTTATACATCAATTGGGGTCTTTTAGTAAGGATACAATTGTCTTTGAGGGGATGTTTAGACTTCCTCTGTTATCTTAGGTGGCTGTTTGCCAAGCCCTTTCTTTGACTACCTCCTGGGTTGGGTCTTTCCAGCCTATCTCTGGTCCTGAGACATTCCATGGATAATTAACTCTAAGCTACCTCTCCTGTTTGACCTTTGTTCCTATGCAGACCTCAGATTTGTCTTGAATCAAAAATGGAAGTGCTTCTCTGATCTTTCAAG
Organism: Sigmodon hispidus; assembly: GCA_004025045.1. NCBI lineage: Eukaryota > Metazoa > Chordata > Mammalia > Rodentia > Cricetidae > Sigmodon > Sigmodon hispidus. Next base: position 9,910 of record PVIH01020483.1, on the reverse strand, counting down.
AGAGACAGAGAAACAAGCCACAGTCACTTCTCACCACTGCTGAGTCCTCAGGCTGAAAGAGAAAGACCCTGTCTCCACAAATCCTCAGACTGAAGAGAGGAAGTGAAGGGAACCACGGGGAAGGCCAAAAATGGAAGCTCCTGCCTCTTCCTGCCTTATCTTCCTTTCTCTGCTTAGCCATATCACTTCCTGTCTCAAGCTTCCTAATGCTGGGATTAAAGGTGTGCACCACCACTGCCTGGCTCTGTTTCTCCTCCAGACTGGATTAATCTTGTGTAGTCCAAGCTGGTCTTATACTCACAGAGATCTAGATGGATCTCTGCCTCCCCAGTGCTAAGATTAAAGGTGTGTGTCACCGTTGCCTGATCTCTATGGATAACTCTGTGGCTGCCTCTATCTACTGATCTTCAGGCAAGCTTTAATTTTAGATTATAAACAATATTTACCACATTTCCCCTTTTTTGCTAAAAATAAAAAGAAGGCTATAAGTAGCATAAGAAAAACGGTATACAGTAAGTACAATAACAATATATAAGGCAATAATTACATCAAGAATATCTAGTTCATCATCAATTGAAAAATTCAGAGAAAATACTCCATCATTTATCCTATTTTGAAGAATCCAAAAGATTGTACCTAATTCACTTTCTATCTAACTTGTATTAACAACCTAAAACTATCTTTTATTGTCTTTTAAACTTATACACTTTATATCTCCTAGTGATTTTCTTTTCTGAATCTGTAACTAGGAAAATTGTAACTATATTATGTTTCTTTGAATTTTGTGACTGTTAAATTAACTGCAAGAAGAAATTTGATTGTAGAGGCTGCTAAGTTAAACCAACATATATATTTTAAAGGTATCTTAACTTTAATAGTTAGGTCTAAGGATATGTTGCTTTAGAAAAGAAGTTCTGCTTTGTTTCCACAGAAGATGAGAACCTATGGATTGTTCCCAGGCTGATATGGTTTGATCAGCTAAGATCCCCTAAATGCAACTGGCTGAGATGATGCAACCTCACAGACTACTACAGCCAAGATTTAACCATAATTCTAAATTTTCTCAGGATCCCTATAAGATTGCCAGTGCCCCCAATAAACAAGGAATAGTATGAAAAGATATGCTCAAGTTCTCCAAATGTTGTTTATAAATGTTTGTCTTCATTATAAATAGTTAGTGGACATAGTCAATCTCTTTCTCAGGAAAAAAGGGAGATATGATGTAGAAATGATTGACTCTACTTTGAACCAAAAAGCAATTGTTAATCTCAAAATACTTTATATTAGTATGGCTTAAGGTTATTTCTACTCTTGTTTAAGATATTATGTTTAAGCAATTCACTTAAAATTGTAATTTATAGTTAAGAAAATCAGACTAATAGTTAGTATTTTGAGCATGTTTTGGTGTGGTTCTGATATTTCTAGTTATCTGTCAACAGGTTCCTAAAGGATGCAGGATGTGGCAAACATGGCAGAAAGCAGTGGCAGATAGCAGAAGACTCTTAATGGCTGTTTCTATGTAGAAAATAGCTTTATTGTGTATGATTATGATGAACAGAGGAGTTGTGGTTATAGTGTCAGAGAAAGCAAGAAGAAAGAGTAAAGGGAGCTCCCAAGACAAGATAGAGAGTGAGAGAGGTGGATGAACTTGGTGACTTTGCTTTAAAGGAAGCCTGACATGATGTAAGAGCTTAGGGGAGGGTGTGGCTCAATGTCAGAGTTCAGAGGGCATGGCTCTTAGAGATTAATGTTAATAGTCATCTATAATAAACTTATAGTCATGTTAGATAGGGCTTTTAGGTATACAAAGATATATTTCAGATAGGTAATGTTCTGTGGTAGAATGTTCTCTATATGTTGTAAATAAAGTACTGTTTTGGCCTATGCACAGCACCGTAGAAGTGGATGGAGAATCAGAGGGCAGGCAGGTAGGAGAAGGATGGAGTTAAGTCAGTCTCCATCCGACCCCCGAAGAAGACAGACATGAAAGAAACAGGTGAGAAATGGGCTGGGCCACGTGGCAGGAAGATTAATAGAAATGGGTTGATTTAAGATGAAAGAGCTAGCTAGTAATGTGCTTAAGACAAGGGCCAAACAGTATGAAGTAATATAAGCGTCTGATTCATTTCTTTGGGGGACAAAAACCGCCGCGCACCAAGTCCAAACTCCAGGCCCAAACGGGTGCACAGAAAACACTCACTACAACAATGTCCAGACACTTTAAGACCTACAGAATATCACATTTAAAATGTTTTAAGAACTTTAGTCTTTGCTGGACATTGAGATACATCTGCTTCTGTTAGAACCAATCTACTTCAGAGAACATGATGGTCATTGAAGTATTCCAGATGGATTTTACTTTTTGTGGCAAAAGTTAGCCACAGGGCAGGAAATTGTTCTTGCCTGGACTGCTTGACAGTATGTTGTATAAACTAGACTTACAGAATCCATAGAAAAATGATCACTGAACTTTGTCAAATCAAGGTGAGAGGTAATCCTTCAGGCCCTGCTGGTCTTTGATAGAGTTGAAGACTAGATAGTTAAAGTGGTTCTTAGTAATGGTAAAAGGTAAATGAGATATAAAACTTTAGACTCCAAAAGATAGCTGATAAAACATTTTAATTTTGCCAAATACATGTAGACTAGATATTATAACTATGATTCTTACTTGATAACTATTTTGTTATATGTAAGTTTACTATGTTAAAATTAGAACTTCTATTTGGAATTAGACAGAAAGGGAGAAGTGCTGAGGGATGTTCTTTCTGGATGCTGTATATGTTGTTACCATTGGTTAATAAAGAAGCTATTCTGGCCAATGGTAAGACAGGACACAGCCAGGAATCTAAGAGAGATAAAGAGAAGAAGAAGAAAGATGTGATTGGAGCAGATGCTGCCAGCTTCTAGAGGAACAAGATGTAATAAAACACAGGTAAGCCACAAGCCATGTGACAAAACATAGATTAATATAAATGGGTTAAGATGCAAGAGCTATGTAGCAAGAAGCCTGAGCCATAGACCAAACAGTTTGTAGTTAATATAAGCCTCTGTGTGTTTATTTGGGACCAAGCATCTATGAGATACAGGAAAACTCCCGACAACAAGCAGAGGCAGGAACCTGAAGTAAAAGCTGTGAGAGTGAGCCTATTGTGGGCCCATTCTCTGTCTCATTCTCATTTTTAGACAGTTTAAAAATATTTTTTAAAATTGATTCTCTGGGAATTTCACATCATGTACCCTAATTCCACTCACTTTCCAGTCCACTCATACCCTCTCCTCACCCCTGCAGCACCTCTCAAAGCACCTTGCAAAGCAAGCAAACAAACAAACAAATGTAAGAACAACAACAAACCCTCCTTGCTCCCCCCTGTCCTTGTCTCTCTAGTACCTCTCCATCCATCCTGGTACCAGTGGAGGCAGTGATGTGTCGCACAGTCTACCCTTTTATCCAATCTGCTTTACTAGCAAATGTTTATTGCCATGAATCACTGGTCTAGTTCAAGGCTTCTAGTTTTTGGCACACTATCATCAATGGATCCTCACCAAAACTCCTCTGAGATATCTCAAGGCCACCTGAGTCATGGACATCATCCAAGTATCATTCCACAGGACCAGATCCTTCACAAGCTCCAGCAGGTCTTAAATGAAGTAGATGTTAGGGTGGACCAATCCCATGGGCCTGGGTGGTAGCTGAGCTGGTCACTCAGGGCCACTGTGGCCACCTACCTCAGTCGAGGGGATAGAGTCATCTCCCCTAAGCCCATGCGGTTAGGGTTGCTCTTCCTTGCCTGTGGTGAGGAATGGGGCCATCTCTCCCAAGTGCAGAGACCAGCTCTCCTGTGAGGGCCTGGGTCATCTCTCTTATTGCAGTGTCCAGTAAAAGGCAGAACCAGCAAAGGGTAGGGATGACTCATCTTGGCCCTCTGATTTTATCAGGCATGGTTCCTATGCTCCCCTGAGGTGACATGGGTCACCAACATCAGCAGACCTTAGCTGTGGCTGAACCACAGACCCAGTAATAGCCCTTGGCAGCAGCTGAGGCCCAGATGACATTCTGGCTCTGGGTGGAAGCGCAGGTCACTCAGGTCATGATTGCTCTGGCAGTGACATGGTCCCCAGACACTCACTACAAGTCATGGCCTTAAAACTCTGGGTTTCTATGTGACCTCTGGTGGCAACATGGGCCTCGGACTTCAACACAGACCCCAGCCACTGTAGCATCATGGATCCAGGCATGGTCCTCGACACCAGCTAGGTCTAGATTTCACCACTGCCCCACGTGGCAGAGCAGGCCACTCAAATAAGCATGGCCCCAGTGGCTGTGTGGCCCTCAGACACCAACAAGGCTCCAGACCTTTGGCACCTGCATGGCCTTTGATAGTAACAGGAGCCTTAAGCATCTACACAGACCTGAGCTGTAGTAGGTCTATGGACCTCAGTTGCAGCTCTAGACCAGACGTTACCATGGCACTGAGTAACAGTATAGGCCTCTCAGATCTGTATGGTCCCAGATGTATCATGGTCCTTGCACACCAGCATGGACCCAGGTGGCTAATCTGACCATGGGTATCTACCCAGCTCCAGAGGAACCAAAGACGTTTACCCAGATCCTGATCACTATACGGTCATAGACCCAGACATGACTCTTGACAGCAGCCTGGGCCCAGATGACAAGATGGCCTTGGGTGGCATCACAGGCCACCCAGATCTGTATGACCCCAGCTGCAGCATGCCTCCACCCCAGTCATTCAGCTTTCTTATACAGCGCAGGATCACATGTCCAGGGAATGACATCACCTGAAGCAGCCTGGGCCCTTCTGCATAAATTAAAATCAAGACAATCTCACACATACCAATCCCATCTAGACTCTCTCAGTTAAGACTCTCCTCTCTGATGACTTTACATTGTGTCATATTGATAATTAAAGATAATTAGGACAAAACATAATGACAAACAAATATTCAAAAGCTATTGAATGGCATTGGTGACTGGGAAAATATATTTAAAACCATAGTAAGATGGTATCCTAAAGCTACTAGAAAGGTCAGAAACTGAATATCTTGTTATCAAGTGAGGGCAAGGGTGCTGAAGCCCGGAACTCTCTCACACAGGGTGGTGGGAATGCAAACTAACATGAATACTTTTCAAATCTGTTTAGCTATATCTTAAGATGTCAAATATGCATCTATGAGATAATCCATCCTACCACTGAGTGTTTATTTACCAGTGAGGAAAAAAAAACCCATACCTTTCCACTTAAAGATGTGTGTGAAAACATCTGTCACCCCTTTATACATGTAAGCCAAGAACTACAAAAAGTATCCATCAGTTATTGAAGAAAAAGGCAAAATACAACACATCCATGCACCAGAACACTACTGCAGTAATAAAAATGTTATAAGCAACTGACGGATGGCAGCATGGGTATAACTTTGAGGTGTCATATCAATGTTTGAAAAAAGCAGAGAACGAAAATTGTACAAATTCATCTATCTGAACTTTAGAAAAGGCAAAAAATAAAGTTGCAGAGGTCAGAAAAAGGTGAGGAGAAGGATTTGACTGCAGAGAGACTGGAGGGAATATCTGGGGGTTAATGGAAATGTCCACACTGTGGCTACGAAAAAGAACAAACACCTGTGGGCACATGTCAAAACTCATCAAACTCAACTCTCACGCCTGCATTTGATCACAGCTACATTTCAGCCGAGTCGATTTGGAAAATGTAGTCCTGAGGCTGGGAAGATTGTCACCAGGGAAAGCACATGCTGTGCAAGTGTGAGGACAAGAGTTCAAATACCCAGCTGTCACATGTATGCTGGGTAGGCAGATTGGCTCATCTGTTATCCCAGCATGGGAGGCTGAGACAGGGGTGCTCAGAGAAAGCTGGTTGGCCAGATTAGCTGCACTAGCAAGCTTTGGGCTCAAATAAGAGACTCAGCTCCAATATTTAGGCTGGAAAGTAATTGAAGAGGACTCTTGTTATCAACTCCTGGCTTCCACACACATGTGAATACATACACACACATGCATACATGAATACACCAAACAGAGAGGGAGAAGATGCAAAAGAAAAGAAGAAAGATGCAAAACATGAAGTGCTTTGTACTATGCATCTTGGATCCCAGAACCCTGGGATCAAAAGATGAAGGACAGACACATATGTGGAAAATCTAGGCTTGGGTGGGCCCTTCACACTCTGATGGAGTAGCACTAACTATACAATAAACTGGAGCCTTGGTGAGTTTCTTATGTACAGCACAGAGGGAGAGGTCAGCTAGTCTTGGTAGGAGGTGTCTGTAGGTGAGAGGTTTCAGGCTGTGAATATCCATGAGGAGGAAGCTATAGTTGCTAGTTTTGCAGATGCTTCCAACATTCCCACTCAAGGCATTGTCAGTTCTAAGCCTGGCCCATATGAAGAAGGCTTTGTTAGTTCCCCATTGTGAGGATTCCTGGAACTCTACATGGTGAAGCCAACACGGCTCCGGCCGGATGAACCTGGTACAGAGGCATGCCCTAAATGTGGCTACGTAAGCCCATGCACACCCCTTCTCTTAAAAAGAGATGCCATGTTGCGGTCTATCTCTCCTCTTCTCCTGCTTCTCTGTTCCTGTACCCACCTGGGAACTCTCTTAAACTCTCTGTGTGGCCTTGGTAGTGTGAGTGTGTGTGTGTGTGTGTGTGTGTGTGTGTGTATGTCTCTTCTCACGTGCAAAACCAACACCCACATCTCTTAGGCATTAGTTTCAGACATGGTTGTACCCATATCAATAATACACGCTTACTTAGTACTTCATCAACTCTTTACACATCCACTCAAGGCTTCCTCAGCTGCCAGCACTTAAGTGTGAGCCAGTATGAGTCAAGACTCTGGACATGTGAACAGAATCTGAAGGAATCCACCATTTTTCCAGTATTTCAGACTTAGTAGAGGGACCTCAGATTTTCTTTTGCTGTCAACTTACTGGGGAACATTCAAGTCAATTTTTCTTCCCCATGTCTCCACCCACCTCAGAGCAGCTAGACATAGAGAGCTTGCCACCACTCATGCCTGTAGTCTTGGCCATACACGGAGGAGAGGTGCCTTCCCCACTGAAAGTACAATGCTCCCCCTCCCTCATTCCAGGCCCTCCCCAGCCATATCTGCTATTTGCTTATATGCTCAGTAGACAGCTGGACCCTGGCTACTCTTCACTATTTCCCAATAATGCTATTACATCATGAACCCACCAAGTGATAAATCCAACCATTGGTTTGAGCACGCAGTCATCAAATACTTGACTCAAATAGCTTAAAAAAAGAACCATTTATTATTTTAAAATTTGATATTTTAATATGTCATTGTGTATATTCATCATACATGGTATTGTGTTACATAATGATATTTTCATGTGAACGTATGTTGTTGTCTACACAGTATAGTCTCTCTATGTTCATCCTTCTCCTTAGCTTCTCCCCTCCCCCCAATAGTTCCTGTTCTCCCCCTTGAAGATTTCATTTCTAATTTTATGTCCTATATATACATACTTGACTTTATGTATCTATATAAAATCAAGAAACACAGATGAATGAAAATATGCAATATTTGTCTTCCAAAACTGACTTAAAGTATTCAATATGATTATCTCCAGTTGTGTCCATTTTTCTGAAAATGATATAACTCTTCTTTCTGACTGAAAAAATTCTATTGTATCTTGGTAGCACTTTTTATTAATTCAGACACCTAGATTGGCTCTTATGAACAGGATTGTAATAAACACTGATATGCAAGAATTTCTGTAGTGTTTTGGCTGTGGGTGCTTTGTATAAATCTTCATGAATTATATATGGTAGATTTGTTTAGTTTTTCTTTTTAAGATTTGTTTTTTTATTTTGAATTGTGTGTGTGTGTGTGTGTGTGTGTGTGTGTGTGTGTGTGCTTGTCTTGAGTATAGGTATGTGCACATGACTGCAGTAACCTTTGAGGCCAGAAGAGGGCATCAGAGCCCCTAGAAGTGTAAATTACAAGCGGTTGTGAGAACCAAATTCAGAACCTCTGAAAATGCTGAAAATTCTCTTAACCACTGAGACAACTCCTCAGGGTTCTCATTGTTGTTTTTGATTGTCCTCGGTGAAGCACCCACTGTGTGTCAGATATGACAGAACCACTACATGCCTTGGTGACATGTAGTCACCAAAAAATTCCTGAAAAGCAATGCCACATCAGCAGACCAGGAAGAAGGGGGAAATGGGGGAGGTGATGGGCAGGACATGGACTGTTCATAGCTCAGCAGTTTGGAGCAAGGATTAGGGAGGCTGTGTATAAATGTTAGCAAGTCCGGCGACAGCAGAGGAACAGGGATAAGTGCCTCAGTGGCTGGAGGGCTGACTTGTTTTTCTCTGCCTCAGTCCATGCTCACTTGGCCATGCACACATAGGTGGTATAACATCTCAGCAGTGGGAATGCAGGGTAGCACTACTCACATAATTATGAACAGGAAGAAGAGGAAACAGGAGGGAAGAGACCAAGGCAAGCTACAATCCCAAGGGCATACTTCTAGTGACCTACCACATTACCTAGTCCCAAACTCCCACTTAAGCATTTCCAATAAAGCTATCATATCATGAATCCCATCAGAGGATTAATCTATTGATTAGGTCTGAGCCCTCAGGATCTAATCACTTCCTCAAAGGTCATCAGCTCTCAATACAGGAAAGTCTAGGGAAAAATTCACATTCAAACCACAATGTCAGGCTGTATATTCTATTCAGGCAGGCCTGAGGCTGTGCAAGGTCTCCTGGGAGCCCTGCTATACCCTGAAGTGCCCTGAGTCACTTATGCTACACTGATCACCAGAGCTGAATGAAGCCCCCACGCAAATAAGCGTTAATTCCATGCAAGAAGTCATGGGTCCTGCACAGCGAGCTGGCGCAGAACTGAAAATATCTTTAACATCCTATTGACGGCTTTCCCCCACTGCTCTGTGGCAAAATGAAACAGTAAAAGACATCGATTTTTCTCTGGCAGGGAAAGGGGAGGAGGAATGTGTCTTAAAATGAAATTATGGTTATTGTTCTCCTGGTAGCATTTCTTCTGTGCCACCATGACAGATGGCTCTTTAAGTGACAACAGATTTGTATTTCATTAGGACACTTTAGTCAAAAGATCAATGGTGCTTCTCGGAGCCTCTAGCCATCCACAGGGGCAGATGAGCAGGGCAAGAAGCCTGCAAAGATCCGGCTAAAATCAGGCAGCTGCTGACAGACGTTGGAGCAGCAATCACAGAGCATCGATCTCTGGAGTGATGGGCAAGCCCGAGAAGCTTTCTTGACCAGTTTGCTCTGTCTTCATAGGCAGGGCTCTCTCCAATGAACTGGATCTGCCCAGGAATCCAGCTCTTTAGAGTGGGATTAATGTGGATGGAGCGGGATACAGAAGCAAGGTCATCTGGGTCTCAGCCTGGGCTTGGGTTGTCATTGTTGCTCTTGGGTATCCTCACTGAAGCACCTACTATGTGCCAGCAGGAAATCCACCCCCATCCCTTGGGGACAAACTCCCATTCAGGATCCTGAAAGGCACATCAACAGACAGGAGCTAGGAGTGTGTGAGTTTGGGAATGTGGGCATGGGCTGCCCAGGCTTCCTGTAACTCAGCAGAGATTCAGGAAGCCCTGGAGCACTAGGAATGAGTACCATGGATCTGTGCCTCCATTTTGCCAAGTGTTAAGAGTGATGGCACTGGCTGTCATGGAAAATGGGACTTCTAAACAATAATTAAAAAAAGAAAAGCTTTAGAGATGCAACAGTGAGGCAGTCAGTTTGTTCTGGGCTCAAAATGAGACCCTTTTGTTTTTACCCTCCCCCGTGTGTGTGTGTGTGTGTCTGTGTGTGTGTGTGTGTGTGTGTGTGTGTGTGTGTGTGTGTGTGTGTGTG
>PVIH01020482.1:0-32277 GCA_004025045.1 Sigmodon hispidus | reverse complement strand
TGTTGGGATTTTGATGGGCAGTGCATTGAATCTGTAGATTGCCTTTGGTAGAATTGCCATTTTTACTATGTTGATCCTACCTATCCAGGAACATGGGAGAGCTTTCCATTTTCTGATATCCTCTTCAATTTCTTTCTTCAATGATTTAAAATTTTTGTCAAATAGGTCTGTTACTTCTTTGGTTATAGTTACTCCAAGGGATTTAATACTATTTGCAGCTAATATGAAGGGTAATGTTTCCCTTATTTCTTTTTCAGCTCTTCTATCTTTAGTGAATAGAAGGGCTACTGATTTCTTTGAGTTTATCTTGTATCCTGCTACATTGCTGAAGGTGTTTATCAGCTGTAGCAGTTCCTTAGAAGAATTTTGTGGGTCACTTATATATACAATCATATCATCTGCAAATAGAGATAGCTTCACTTCTTCTTTTCCAATTTGTATGCTCTTAATCTCTTTTCGTTCCCTTATTGCTTTAGCTAAAACTTCGAGAACTATATTGAATAGATAAGGGGAGAGAGGACATCCTTGTCTAGTTCCTGACTTTAGTAGGATTGCTTTGAGTTTTTCTCCATTAAGTTTGATACTGGCTGTCGGCTTCTTGTAAATCACCTTAATTATATTTAGGTATTCTCCCTGTATTCCTGATCTCTCCAGGGCTTTAATCATAAAGGAGTGTTGAATTTTGTCAAAGGCTTTTTCCACATCTAGGATATGATCATGTGGTTTTGTTCCTTTAGTTTGTTTATATGATGGATAACGTTTACAGTTTTTCGTATGTTGAACCAGCCCTGCATTTCTGGGATGAAGCCTACTTGGTCATGGTGGATGATATCTTTTATACATTGTTGTATACGGTTTGCCAAAATTTTGTTGAGAATTTTCGCATCAATATTCATGAGGGAAATTGGTCTGTAATTCTCCTTCTTTGTTGTGTCTTTGAGTGGTTTGGGTATTAGGGTGATTGTGGCCTCATAAAAGGAATTTGGCAATATTCCTTCAGTTTCTACTGTGTGAAATAGTTTGAGGAGTAACGGTAGTAATTCTTCTTAGAATGTCTGGTAGAATTCTTGCCTCTGGACTTTTACCTTTCTCTAGTTCTGTATATCTTTTCTTTCCTTATTATTCCATGTCTGGCTAGATGACTGTGTAGCTGTGTGGTTGTATGTCTGTGTGTGTGTCTGTGTGTGTATCTGTGTGTGTGTGTCTGATGGTGGTGTGTCTGTCTGTGTGTCTGTGTGTTTGTTGTCTGTGTGTCTGGTGGCTGTGTACCTGTGTGTCTGTGTGTCTGTGTGTCTGTCTGTGTGTCTATGTGTCTGATGGCTGTGTGTCTGTCTGTGTGTCTGTGTGTCTGTGTGTCTGGTGGTTGTGTACCTGTGTGGCTGGCCCCTTCTTTCCTCAGTCCTTCATCTCTTCCCAAATTTCTCCTTCTATTTATTCTCTCTGCCCGCCAGCCCCGCCTGTTCTTTCTCCAGCCTGGCTATTGGCCGTTCTTCTTTTCATTAGATGAATCAGGTGTTTCAGACAGACAAAGAAACACAGCTTCACAGAGTTAAACAAATGCAACATAAAAACATAAAGAATGCAACACATCTTTGCATCATTAAACACACGTTCCATAGCATAAACAAAAGTATCACATCTTAAATTAATCCACAACATAAAAACTTACTTTTAAAAAGAAACTGTTGGCAATGCCAAGTGGCTGTGAGAATTCGGAGCCACTTCAATGCCCATGTCCACAGAAACATGGTGTGGGGCAGATGCATTAAGTAAGACACCTTTGTGTTAAAAGCTATTGGCAGTTTTGGTAACACCTAGTAATATTTTTTACCCAATATATTTTTTGATTTTTTTTTTTTACTCAATGCCTTAAAAAATATTTTTATGGTTCTAGACACTAGGAAATGAAGATCAAAGTGAGTAGGTTCCCTGTCCAGTGAGGAGCAATTCTTCTGGGCCCGTCTTGCTGTATCTTCACTCCTCAGAAGAGGCAAATGAGGTCCCAGTGGCTCACTTCATAAGGGCACAAATCTTTGTGGGATAATCTTTATATACACTATGAAGATGCATCTCTGTCAAGCACTTTCTGATTGGTTTAATAAAGAGCTGAATAGCCAATAGCTAGGCAGGAGATGGTAGGCAGGACTTCCAGGCAGAGAGAGGCACTCTCGGAAGAATCTGAGGCATGCGAGATTCACCAGTGAGACAAGGAGGAAATTGAATGTACAGTATGGAGGGGAAGTAACAAGCCATGTGGCAGAAAATGAATTAATATAAACAGGATAATTCAAGTTGTAAGAGCTAATTGGGAACAAGCCTAAGCTAAAGTCAAGCTTTCATAATTAATAAGAAATCTCGATGTCATTATTTGAGAATTGGTGACCTAAACAAAGTCTGGCTCCAAATCTGGCTCCTAGAGAAGATCTCCCATGACCTAATTAGCCCCTAAAGACCCTATTTTCTATACTATTGCCTTAGGGGTTAAATTTCCACAAATAAGTTTATGGGGGAAACAAATATTCACAATAGAGAACACTAAAATTCCATTTACAAGTGTCTAATTTTGGTTTCTATTGCTGTGATAAGACGTGATGACCAAAAGCAACTTCATTGAATCTGAGAAGGAAAGCCAGAACGGGAACTCCAGGCAGGAAATGAAGCAGAGACCATGGGAAAACACTGCTTGCTGTCTGTCTTGGTCTTCTTCCTTATCCCCCCACGGTCCCCTTCCAGTGGGTGGGGCCTTCCTCTGTCAATTGGCCATCAAGAAAATGTCTCTCAAAACTGCCTTGGGAAATCTGATGCAGGTGTTGTTTTCAGCTGAGGCTCCTCTACCCATTGGGCTGTGGGTTGTGCTAAGTTGACAAAAACCTAACTGGACAGCTGGTTTCTGCAATGTAAGACTACACACATGTATGAAGATGTCTGCAGACACCTGCTGAAGCATGTTCGCACGGGTGGAAGGGACAAACAGCCGAGGCGGGCATCCCCAGGGGAACAGGGTGTCATATTTGATCCTGTTCTACGATGGGACACTCTAGAGCAGACAAGTTCAAGAATAGAGCTCCATATATTAAGAATAAGGCTGAGAAACAATAAGTAAGGAAGAGGAAAGTCAAGGTGTGAAAAGATATGACTCTGGTGAGTCTGTATAATAGCAATTAAGATACACACGATGTCACACGTGGACTGTGGAGGAAAAGCATGTCGCATGTGGATTGTGGAAGTAGAATGTCACATGTAGACTGTGGAGGTAGCATGTCACATATGGACTGCAGAGGTAGCATGGGCAGAGAGTCCTATGTGGGGACAGTCATACTGAGTCTAGCATAATGTTCACCCTGGGGAGAAAACATTCACAGATGTACAGGAAATCAGTTGAAATTATGATGTTCTATTTCTGTAAAAAAACAGAGAGAGGCAGAGCCTGGTGGTGCAAGCCGATGGTCCGAGGTACCTGGGATATATTGTCAGGAAGATGGCAAGTTCAAAGCCTGTCTGGAATATAGTGAGTTCCAGGGCATTCTGGGAAACTCTAAGAACTTGTCTCAAAATAAAAAGGGGCTGGGGAGGTGGCTCAGTAAAGTGGGCAAAAGGTCACAAGGACCTAAGTTCAGATTCCCCACATCCACAGAAAATCCAGGCCTGTGTACACATCCATAACCTCAGCACTAGGGTGGGAAGGGAGAAGAGTAGACCCTGGGGTGTGCTGGTCTACCAGTGTAGCAGAAAAGGTGAGATCTAAGCTCAGTGAGACAGTGAGGAACAGAAAAATAAGATGAACAGAATTGACTTGAGGTTGACCACTGGGCCCTACAGACAGATAGACACACACACACTCACACACACACACACACACACACAAAGAGGTGAGCATACCTATACACACAAAAACATCGCCCTCCCATCCTCCCCCAACAAGTTCATTTGTTTATTTCTTATAAAGGCCTTGAAGGAACTGAAGCAATGACTCAGCGGCTAAGAGCACCTGTTGCTTTTCCAAAGGATTGGTTGCTACCATGCATACCACGGGCTCTCAGCTACCTGTAACTACAGCTATAAGGAATAACACCATCTTCTGACCTCCAATGGTATCTGCACACACGCATATGCCATCCACACAAACACATGCACACTTCTCTTAAAGAGGCATGTGCATGTCTACAGTACAATGGGAGAGTGTTTGCCGAGAAATAATGTAGCCCTAGGTTCCATCCCCCAAACTCCTGTCCTCAAAAGACCAACAGCTGGAGCACATACTGTGAAATGGAAAATCACTGACTCAAAATCGCGGACATTTTGGTGACTCTGGCGTTATTTTCCATACTGTTTAATATCTGAAGTTACAATTTAAGAAATTATTGACAGTGACTATCTAGTGACGTGGAGCAGAGGGAGGTCCAGCGGAGACAGAGAAGCAGATGACACTAAGCCGTGCTCAATAGAAAAGGTCAGCACAGCTCTAGGCCTGTTTTGGTGTCTTTTCTCTACAGCCACAGGGGTCTCCCTGGAATCCCAGCTACCCTGGGATATTTCCCCTGTCACCATGTTCAGAGTTCTCTTTGCTGTCATCTCCCATAGCTGTTTGTAGTGAAGAACCCTGGGTTCTAGGGTTTGACCCAGGCATTCAGTTTAGGTATTCAGCAGAGTACCCCCCATGAGGACAAGGAACTAAAAGTCTAAAAGTCTGTCCCAGGAAACAAAGTGACCAAGCCCAGATAGCTGTAATCAACTCAGATAGGACATAATGGTCTGGTCGAAACTGTGATTAAAATACCAGAAGTTCCAAGCAGAATAGTGATGACCAACACCCAGTTGTAAAAGCCCCCTAACCAACTGATCTTGAGGTAACCCCATGACTACTGTGAGCAACCTTACGATTATAGTGTGACCTTTAAAGTGACCAATCATGTGTTGCCCCTGTTGCTATGGTGATTTTATGGTCTTAGCCTTTAAAAGAGATATGGGATTGGCTCTCCCTTGCTACTCCCTTGCTTCCCAAAGCAGGGAGGTAGCCCGTCTGCAGATGAAATAAACCTTTCATGTTATTTTACATCAACGGCCTGGAGTCTGGGTTCTTGGGGACCCCTTTCCCAAGGATAGTGCCCTGAGTCTAGGGTCTATCATGTGGGGGCTTGTCTGGGATTTTGGGGTGCCCCTGAACCCCCACTCTGGGACCAGTTGGAGGTAAGAACGAGCTCAGATTGTTCTGTGTTGTTGTGTCTTTGTCTCTTGTCTAGGCAATTTGGCATCTGTATTTTGTGCCTGCGCAGGACCAGTATTGTTGGGCCAATGGGGGAGGCAGGCAGTCGTGCCTTGAGTCCGGGCCCCCTGGTCCCCACCCTGGAGGTCTCCTCTAGAGTTGTCTGAGAGGAAGGTAGGAGTCTTGGTGTCTCCCCTTCCTGGGGAATGGAGCCGTTGGCGTCTGCTCCCATCTGTATCTCTGTAGCCGAGTTGCCCATGGTGCGGATTGTGTTTGCTTTGTGTTTGTCAGTTGTCTCAGTGTTTTTTGCTCTGGAGTCTGTCTACAACAGGAAGACCGGGACCAAGAAGCCCGGATCTTCCCAAGACCCAGGGGGACCTGTTGCTGCCTGGGAGCATTCCCATAGCAGCCTCCTGAAAACTGTTCATTGCTCTCTTCATGGTTATCTATGCAAATGTTTTAGCCCGGCTACGCCTATTGATGAATGTGTGAGTACGTGAAAACTGTGGCCACAGAATGTGTGTTTGGACTCGTGTGCATGCATTTTTGTAACTCGGATGTTACCTGCTCATTGGGTTCTGTTTCTGGTCAGAAAGTTCTATTTGCCTTGTTGAGAAGTTTTGTCTGTTCCTCAAGAACATTATCTATGCTGTTCTGATGTGTTTCTAATCTTGTTAAAAGCATAAAGCTGAGACAGAATGGTTTAAATATTTTTACTATCTCTATTCCCAATAGCAATAGGTCACCACCCACAGCTGCTGTGACTGCACTTATGGTCAGGAATCAGAACTTAGCAGGAGTTGAAATGTTTTTTTGATATGACAGTGATAGAAATTATTAAATAAGGTTAAAAATTTGTTATAATTAAAAATCTACACATGAGAAAATTTGAAAGCATATGACATGACTCCATTTTGGATTGCATTTTGGTCAGTCACTGACTGTAGTTGCTGAGACATAGTGACTGCTGCTTTGATCATTCAGATCCAGTGAGTTTGTCATCTTTTACAGAGGTTGGTTATAAATTATTAGGTAAGAAAAACAAAAACTCTACTGCTAGTTTCAGATGCATCATGTTGGTCATGTGTTGCTACAGCGTATGCATACTGAAAAGAACCACAAAAAAGAACTGTGAAAGTTTTTATGTTGTCCAGAAGATGATAAGAGAAGGCAGAGGATCGGGATAATAAAGGGACAGGAAGAAAAAAATGTCTGAAGCAAAGATGCCTAAGGAATTAGAGAGACTGACTGAAGGTATATATAAAATGCTGTAAAACGTATATAGAATGTTATAGAAGGTCAGAGGTGATGTGGATTTTGTTTGCTGTGGTTTCTCATACCTGAAGATACTAAATTTTAAAAAGAAACTGTAAGATATTGGGTTAATTAGATTTGTTTTTTCTTCATTTTGAAATTAGCTTCTGATTCTTCACTGCAAAATGTTTATAACATATGTATGGTTATATGGACATCTATGTGACTTAGAGTTAACTATGTGTGGATGAGAGCTAGCTTTAAATCTGTATGTATGTATGTATGTATGTAACTTGGATCCAATTGTGTATGTGTGAATATAACTATAATTGTTAAAATGCTGAAATTAGTTTACTTTTATTAATCATCATGCACTATTGATATTTATGTGACAAGAACTTTGGCAGATGATCTAATTTGAGCATACAGACTCCATGCTGAGTGTACGAATAGATTCTATGTGCTAGAAATTGTTTTAATTTATCTGAAAACAAGTTTATAAGTATGTAATCAAGGTTGTAAAGACAGCTTATCTTGCCAGACATAGATCTTAAATCTAAGTTCAGCACATAGTTTTGAGAACAAACTTTTTTAGGATTTAGAGTGATAATAAAGACATCCATGAAATATTTGTGAAGTGTACTAATGAAAACAATGAAAGCTAATTCAAGGCTATTAAGAAACACAAGCAGTCATTCTTGTAAGTACTGTTATTAATTATAGAGTTGAGATTTAGTCTTTTGTATAAGTTTCGGGGTTAAGCTTACAACAAGTAACTAGAAACAAAGTTTTTCTATGCAGATATACCTGGGCAGCCCTCATATTTCAGAGATCTGCAGAATATGGCATTTAAAATGTTTATTTCTCAGACAGAGACTCCCAGATCCTAACAGTAACCCAAAGTCTCCAAAGAAGATTATGAGACACCAGGATCTTCATCTGGATTATAGCAGTGCTAACCTGGGCAAGATGCCATAGCACAATGCCTGCCTGCTGCCATGAACCCAGCCTAGATCTGAGGACATTGGAGAATTGATTGAACCCTTTTGCCTAGACAAAGTAAGGTCAGTCTTCTCCCATATGTCCCTCTACTGTGGGGAAAAATCTCCCACCCTAAAGGCCTGGCAGCTGAAGATTGATGCTGTTTGGATACTTCGGCCTCCAGGCAAGTGGAGACCTGGGTATGACTAACTGGGTATGGACTGGTCTCTGTTGTTTTTAGTAGATTCAGAAGCTGCTCATTCTGCACTTAGGTATAATTTATCCTTCTCAGATCTCTGCAAGTGTTGATAGCTGGGCTAGTTATAACTTTGTCAGCTTGGTAGAATTAGACAATCAGATCCTTCTCCAAGGTGATAGCTAGTTTTCAAGCTCATTTTATAAAGCCTGATTGGAAATACTAATATAACTAAAATTCTTACGTCTTTTTGCAATTTGTATGAGCTTAAGAGACTCATAGAATTTGGATCCACCTCACAAAGGCCAAAAAGATTCCAGATAAGTACAGCCAAAGTTTTTCCCACCTGTCTGTCCCTAAGGATGATACTTTTCTCTTCTGGTTTGGAGACTTCTGCCCTTCCCAAATTACTAAGACTGGGCCCAAGATTTAAATTCTAACTTTTGTTCTCAGTTTTAACATATCTCAATAGATTTCCACTTGACTAAGAGTTCTGGACTTGCTGGAAGCCTGCATACCAGTTCTATGGATTTGGGCTGTTTCCTGTCTCTTGGCTACTGGATCAGACAGCTACATGCTCCTGACAGAAGCCCTGGAGCTTTGTTCCTTTACTAGCTTTTCAACCTTTTGGGGTCCTAAGAACAATGCCCCAATGTCAGCTTGAAGCAGTAAAGAGAATCTACTACGCCCTGTTACACCCCCAAACCCCTAAAAGGTTGAAATGCTAAGTTAAAAGGAAACCTGGCATAGGAGACAAATCTTTTTGTGAAGGCCAAAGGTCCCTACGGCCTAGAGTTGGCTTTGCAAGTCAGGTCCCAGCTGCTCTTTAGAGACCTTGCAGATCAGTTTGGGCCTGCAGGGGTGGGCACAAGACCATCTTCTAGATAGACTACTGTCATGAGCATATTGCCAGAGTCTCATGATTGAGACAGTACCCAAAAAGAAAATGGAGGAATGAAGGACCCTGGGTTCTAGGGCATGACCCAGGCATTCAGTTCAGGTATTCAGCAGAGCACCCCCCATGAGGACAAGGAACTAAAAGTCTAAAAGTCTGTCCCAGGAAACAGAGTGACCAAGCCCAGATAGCTGTAATCAACTCAGATAGGACATAATGGTCTGGTCGAAACTGTGATTAAAATACCAGAAGTTCCAAGCAGAATAGTGATTACCAACACCCGGTTGTAAAAGCCCCCTAACCAGCTGGTCTTGAGGTAACCCCATGACTACTGTGAGCAACCTTACGATTATAGTGTGACCTTTAAAGTGACCAATCATGTGTTGCCCCTGTTGCTATGGTGATTTTATGGTCTTAGCCTTTAAAAGAGATATGGGATTGGCTCTCCCTTGCTACTCCCTTGCTTCCCAAAGCAGTGAGGTAGCCCGTCTGCAGACAAAATAAATTTCTCATGTTATTTTACATCAACGGCCTGGAGTCTGGGTTCTTGGGGACCCCCTTCCTGAGGATAGTACCCTGAGTCTGGGGTCTATCAGTAGCCTGGTCATTCCAGGGTTATTTCACATCAGGATGCCCTCACTTGGATGAACATGAGTCTCCTCTGCCCAGTGAAACACCATGTCCTTGTGGGGCAGGAACTGTCCCCATGTTCCTGATCGGTCTCCAAGCAAGTCGGTGTTACAAACTGTATGGCCTGGGGCCTTCATCATGCCAGGTTGGGGCCATGTAGGCCCATGGTCAGAGAAAAAAACGTTCAAGAATATATAAATGGATGAATGAGTTCCGGAGACTTGAGGGCACCCGGGAAGCAATGCGGCAGCCTGAGATGAAAGCCAATGTTGTCATTAACAAGTAGAAACCTTGGAAAAGCCACTCTGCTTCCCTGCTCATTTACCGTAGCCTTTAGGATTAATGTTCATGAATGTTGTATTGTACTTTGGCTGTTAACTTGAGAGACACCTGGGAAGGGTTGGAACCTCAGTTGAAGAACCATCTGCCTCCACTAAATTGGCCTGTGAGTATATCTGGGCAGGGTTTTTTGTTTTGTTTTTGTGACTGTTGTTGGGTGTTTGTTTGTTCATTTTTGCTGTTTTTTGATGCAGGAGGACCCAATCCACTCTAAGGCAGTACTGTCCCTTGGCAGCTGGGCCAGGCTGTAGAAGAAACATAGCTGGGTCTTTCTCGTGCACTTGCATGAGATTGTGGAGGTTCCTTGTGTGACACTATCTCTCCCTCTTGAGCGCTAAGAGCAGCATCTCCAGATCTGGAAGCCTGGAGCAGAGCATCCAGAGGATAGACCAGTAAACCATCTACAGCCTAAGGACATCTGCACAGGCCACGCCCACACCACCGAGTGGGAGCAACTGCTGAACCAGGACTCCTCTTGCCCCAACATGGGTCACTTCGACCTCCTCAACTACTTCGTTTTTCCTGAGAACGAGAGATAGAGATGCTGCAGCCAGCAGCCGCCTGTGGACAAGCTGTAGGAGAACTGAGGTGAGCCCAGACCTCAGTCTTCCCATCCACCAGCAATGGGCTGATTCTCCTTGCTGCTGCGTCCTGATCATTCTGCATGGGTATCTCACCTGACCTGCTTACCTGAGAAGGATTCTGAACAAGTCATGAGAGACTGTCCTGGAAACTGCAGAAGGAGCAATCCCAGATCGCCAAGTGAGGGAGAAGACAGCCTGGGAGTGACGACGCATTTTGGGAATGTTGTTGGATAGCGGATTGTTGTTCTTGCCTTTTAAAATAAAACTCAAGCAAACCTCTGTGAGTTCGAAGCAAGTCTGGTCTGTGGAGAGAATTCCAGGACAGCCAGGGCTATACAGAGAAACCCTGTCTCAAAAACAAAAACAAAAAACAAACAAAAAAAAAACAAACAAAAAAACAAGTAAAAAAACGATTAGGATTTGTCATTAAAAAGGGAGGATGAAGAGGGAGGGAGGGATGAAGGGAGAGAAAAAATAAGTAAGGAAGGGAGGGGAAGGAGGGAGGGAGGGATGGAGAAATGGAGGAAAAAAATAAGGGAGTTAGGAAGAACGCTGAATGTGAGCCTGGGAGCAAGTCAGCAATCAATGTTCCCTCTGTGAACTCTGCTCCAGTTCCTGCCTCCAGGTTCCTGACTTACCAGGTTGTCTACTACAATACTAGAAAGCACACTGAGACATATGTATCCATTCCTTGCCATCTGTTCTGGTTCATTTCTGTTGCTGTGATGAAACAGCCTGATAAATCCAACTGGGGGGGGGCGCGGAAATGGCTTACGATTCCAGGTTGCAATTCACCATTGCAGGGAAGACACAGAGGCAAGAATTTATCACAGCTGGTCACACCAAGTTCACAGTCAAGAGCACAGAAACCAACGCACCCACATTTCTACGTTCTTATTTGCATTTTTTCTCAGCTTTCTTTACTCTTACGCAGCTAAGGGCCAAAACCTAACGAAATTGTGCTGCCCACAGTGGACCTGGTCAAGACAACCCCTCAACAGACAGGTACAAAGGACAGTGTGATGCAGACAGTTTCTCGACATTTACTATCTGCTTGGGTGATTCTAGGTTTGGCAAACTGGCATTTAAACCCAACTCCGAGGATGTTTTGGTGTCTGTCAATCCTCTCCTCTCTTGCAACCAAGATACCAAGAGAATGACATGAGGGAGGAGAAAGTCCCCTTGGCTTGTAGTATAGAGGATTTCTGTCCAAGGTCACTTAGCTCCATATCATGGTGCTGTGAAGAAGAACTTCTTCACCTCACTGCAGACAGGATGCAGAGTGACTGAAAGGGACAGAGACCACCTGTCCCCAAGAACCAGCCCAAAAGCAACTTACTTCCCTCAGCTAACATCCCATCTTTTAAAATGTCCAGAACCTCCCAGATAAGTACCAAGTTGTCAACGCATGATGTTGTAGGGA
The DNA here is from genome assembly GCA_004025045.1 of Sigmodon hispidus. Taxonomy (NCBI): domain Eukaryota; kingdom Metazoa; phylum Chordata; class Mammalia; order Rodentia; family Cricetidae; genus Sigmodon; species Sigmodon hispidus. The sequence goes on along the minus strand of PVIH01020482.1, from coordinate 20,772 downwards.
TTATGCTATGGTTTTTTATTTAGATAATAACATCATGCATTGCTTCCACATGTCCAGATATGCTATATACTATGGGCATGCCATCTGTAAAGCATCTGTGACCATTGTCTCCAGCCAAATCAATACTTTATAGAGTTTACCCCTTCTTAGATCAGACAGTGTGACTTTTTATAGCAGGTGACTCTGTCTCTTCTGTTGACAATTAACTGATCCCTGAATAGGCCTCTGACTCACAGGGACTATCAACATCTTTCTCCCAGAAATCTGTACCCAGGGACCTCGTCAAATATCACCCATTCATCAGGTCTCTGGTGAACACTCTTTCCTATAATGTTCTAGAATGTTCTATGTCCTTACAGCTTGTGTGCCCCAGCACAAGCCTAGAGCATGAAAACTGGTGGAGAGTTGGAGACTGGGAACAGCAGATACCATTCCTTCTCTTTGCCATAGTTCCCCGCCCACCTTGTTCTGGACACCTTCATGGATGGGCTTCCTTCCTGAGAGGGCAAGTTTGTCCCACTATTGTTTATCCGCCTGGGCACTAAGCAGGTGCCCAGGTGCCATGGGCCACCTGAATTGTGTTAGATTTGCAAGCAAATGAACTTGTAGTCAGCAGGAAGGAAGAAGCAAGCTGGTGCAAAGGAATCCAAACCACAGGGGGTGGGTGCTATGGTTTGGGTGGGGCATGTTCCCAGAGCCTTATGTGGTTAAGTACTTGGTACCAGCTGGTAGTGCTGCTTGGGAAACCTGGGAAACCTTAGAGCAGAAGATATGGAAATGTAGGGGTCACCGCAGAAAGCCTTTTAGTGTTACAGCCTCAGCTTTCTGCTTCCTGGTCATCAGCATGTGCTAAGCCATTACTGCCAGCTTCTGCCGCCACAGACTGACCCACTCCAGCTGCAATGCCTTCCCAGTCATGACAGGCATTCCCTCTGAGCCATGAGCCGAAAGAAATCCCTCCTCCTCTGAGCTTCTTATGCATCTTGTTTCAGCGATGAGGAGAACAATCAACATTAACTGTTTAAAGCAATCAGAAATGGTAGAACCACTGGAGAAAAGGCTATGGAAAGGGACCAGCAAAGGCAAGCTTTGCATTCTGGACCTGTTGCTCACACTCTGGGTCAGAACTTTTCATACCTGTTTTATTACAAAAGCCTTTGCCAGTCAGCAGAGATCTGCAGGAGACTCAGTGGTGCTTAGCTCTGTGAAAGATGGGCTAGATGACCTAGAAGATTCCCTGGGAGGCTGTCAGTGGATGTGTTTATTTATTTGTGCATGCTAGATAAGGTGACCTGAGTCAAAGGTTTAGAAATCTTGGCCATGTGTTCTGAATTAAAAAAAAGAAAAGAATACAGAGCATCCACAGAACAACTGTCAGGACTTACCTTTTCAATTTTGACTGTGCCTTGGAGAGAGCATTTTTTTAGAGCATTTTTTTTTATGTCCTAAAAATGTTAATGGGCTTCCTGTCAGCCTCAGAAGAGGAAGGCCAACCAAGAAGGAAAAGGTGTGTCTCCAGTCCTAGAGGTAGGAAGAGGAGGCTCAGTTCCCCTGATCGCACCCCTGTGCTCAGTGCACTCAGAACATGGGAGTGGCCTGCTCTCTTTTCACACATCCCCAAAGTCAGCAGGACCAGGCCAGTTTCTACAATGCAATGGAACGGCAGTGTGAGCCCAGCTGACAGAGGAGGAATAGACAAATGCACTGGAGATGCCTGCTGCCCGCAGAGATATCCCTCCTCCACTCTCCTTTCAACTTCCTTTCTCTGGTAACTACAATATCTTCTCCATGAACAAGTGGAGTCGTTCTCAGAAGCGGCATAGGGAGCACGGCAGGGACTCCTTGGGGACCCCAGCCCACAGCTCATTTCTATCTTCTTCTTGGGCCCTTGAGCATCTTAGTACATGCCAATTAGCAGACTGGCTGATCCCAGGATTAAGCAGGAATGCAAATCCACCTGTGAGAGAAGCATCTGCATGCACAGGAGTAATGAAGGGCTTTACTACCTGGTAAACCAGTGCTCCTTCTCCATGGTAATGGGAGCTAGTACAAAGAAAGCATTAGAATCAGAAACCCAGCAAGCCCCTGCCCCCTCTCTGTGTCCCCCCCCCCACTCTCTCCACCACCCAACTCAGTTTGGTTTGTTTGTTTGTTTGTAACAGAGTTTTGCTCTATGTGTGCTTTGGGTCTCTGTAGTCCAGAGAGGCTTTAAACTGTGAGTAATCTTCCTGTCTCAGTTTCCCAAATGCTTAGATTACATATATGATCCATCACTGCTCTTGTATTTAAAGATCCAGGCACCTTTTTATATGTGTTAGAAATGGAGAGATTTCCAGTGTGCATCTTGATGCATTTGACAAAAGCACTCACTCACCCCGACCATACTCCATTGAGATACAGGACATTCTCACTCCTTTAGGAAGGCCCACAGGATCATCCTCAGATTTCAGGGCTCAAAATGCAGACACTGCTTAGACTTTCATACCTTGAATCAGAGGCTGTGGTAGAATTGTATGTTACCAGATGACAGATGGAGTCTTTTGTGTCCGGCTTCTTGCAGCCTTCATGTTCTTGTGAGGCACTCCTGGGAGCCCTCATGCTGGGGTAGCTCACTCATTTTTATTACAATCCAGTATGTGGACACATGCAATGTACTGACCCACTCCGCAGTTGATGGGCATTCTGGATGCTTCCAGTTTGTGATGATTCTGTATAAAGCCTCTACAAACATTCCCATAAAGTTCTTGTGGGGAAATATGTTTTATTTCTCTGGGTTATAAGATGATTGTATGTCTGACATCTCAGGGACTCGTCAACTTGTCTGCCAGACCATTCCATTTTACATTCTTTCACACAGTGAGCGCTCCAGTTGCCCACACAGTTGACAGAATTTACTACTGCTCATTAATTTTCCTACACTCCTTATTTAAGGCAGCTTTACATTTATAGAAAAGGGCAAATACAAAACAAGATCTGGTACATCTCATGCCCAGTTGCCCACATTAACTTCTTACATTACAGTACAGTCAGTTTGTTACAACTGATGAATGTGATTTTAACTACAATCCATTTTTTATTCGGATGGGTTATTTCTTAGCTCATGTGCTCTTCCTCTGCCAGAATGCCACTCCACAGTGTTGGATTCTAGTTAGCAGTCATGTCTCCTTCTATCCCATTTGCCTTGCATACTGCTTTCATAACAATGTGGAGGAGTGCTAACTGAGTGTTTCCTAAGACCTACGCCAGCTGGGATCTGCCCAATGTCTTTCCTGAGATTAAACTTCTGTGGTGAGGGGGAGGAAGATGACTGAACAGAGATATGTTCTTAGCACTGCATCCAGGGCACACACCAATGTGGCCTACCACTCCTGACGACTGTCTTCAGTTCCTGGATGGGGAACTGAGGAGAAAGTCCATGAGGATGCCCTTGTATCTACCTTCTCTGTTGTACATCTTCTTTCTGCAATATCTAATCTGCTACTACCAATATAGTAAAAACTTTAAACTCAAACATCATATTTTTAGTTCTTGGTCTCCTATTGGTTCATTTTTATTCCTTTCATCTTTCTGTGAGAGTCCTCCTTGTTCATTCATTTCACTCATTGTGTTCATGTTTTCCTTGAATGGACATCTTGATAATGCTATTTGAGTGACGCCATCTCCTTTATCATTTCTGCATCTATCTTACTATTATTCCTTCTAGTCTGCTCCACAGTTCCTTGGTTCTTTCTATTTGTAGTCATCTTTGGTTTCAAGTCCCACAGAGATTATGTTGAGAACTGTGTTATTTTCATTACAGTATGAAACTCTGAATTTCTTTGTGAGAGGAAGTTGCTTATTCTAAAGATAATGAGGGTCCAGCAGGATGGCTCAACAGATAAAGGCTCTAACCAGCCATCTGGTGGCCGGAGTTCAATCCCTGGACCCCGTTAGTATAAAGAAGGCATCAACACCAGAAAGCTGCTCTCTGGATCCCACTCATGTACCATGGTACAAGTGCACACACACACACCACATGCACACACACACCACACACATACACACCACACACATACACACACACCACACACACACACCACACACATGCACACACACCACATGCACACACACACACCACACACACACACACCACACATGCACACATACCACATGCACACACACCACACACACATACGCACACACTATGCATACACATATAGCACTTTAAATAGATAAATAAATGTTTCAATAAATATAAACCTTCTGAAGATTTATCTGGATGCCCAGGTGTTTGATAAGGTATATTAAAAGTAACTTGCCAAAATTCAAGCCTCCGCCATCTCTTAGCATGGCTGTCTACAGGGGCTACTTCCTAGAGCCTCCTCCTATGTACACACAATTGGCATTTCTCGTAAAACTCCAGGGTACTCTATGGAAATTTCATAACAGAATTCTTTCTAAACTTTTCAGGGTACATCCAGGGTTGATAACTACTAAATTATCTATTTTCAGATTGTGAAAGAGGCAGGCAAAAATGCTCAGATGCCAAAGAAAACTCAAAATTCCTCTAAGTGGGCTGCTCCCAGCTAATCCCCCAAAGGGTATTGATAAAGAAATTTGGAACCAGGCCTGGTAGTTCAGGTCTGTAATCCTGCAACAGGAGGGGGCTGCAAGTTCCAAGCCCTGCCTAGGTTACAGAGAGTTCCAGGCAAGCCTGAGCATGAAGTGAGACCCTGGGACAAAATTAAATGTAAAGAGACCTGTGGACATGGGTTAAAGGTAAGGAACTTCCCCACCACGTGTAAAGCCTTAGGTTCCATCTCCATCACCAACACCACCAACACCACACCACTACCACCCCACCACCACTACCACTACCACCACCACACCACTACCACCCCACCACCACTACCACCACCACACCACTACCACCACCACACCACCACTACCACCACACCACCACTACCACCCCACCACTACCACCACACCACTACCACCACCACACCACCCTACCACCACCACTAGCTTTAGGAGCCTCACTTAAGGTTTTAACTTTAAGGAAAGTGGAAATAAAATTCAAAATAATTAACAGAAAATAGTGTTGCTGACCTTTAGAGTGATTAACTAGTGTAGATAAAAAAAAAAATACTACTCTTGGGGCTGGAGAGATGGCTCAGGGGGTAAGATTGTTTGCTGGTCTTCCAGAGGGCCTGAGTTCAGTTTTTAGAACCCAGGTCAGTCAGTTACCTGTAACTCCCTCTCCAGAGGATCAGACAGTGTCTTCTGGCCTCCAGAGGTTCTCACACAGACACATAAGCAAAATAATTTTTAAAAAAATCTATGATTCTTGTCTTAGAAGACTAAGAGAGTTTATTCTAGATTCAAATATGAGTGACCATGTCCTAGGGACGAGATTTAGGTGACCCCCAATTTCATGTGTCTATGGTTGCCATTTGGCGACTTTTTATACTAAAGTCACTAACCAAGGCACTTTCCAAATACATTGGTGGGAACGTTGAGTAAATGGTGTAAAGCAAAGCAGGGAATCTTGCTATAGGCCTCAAATGCTCTCTGAGGATCCCCTGAGCTTTTTGGTTAGTGGAAGTCAGTGTTACAGTAAAGAATAGAGTCTACCATGGAGTGAAGACATGCCATTGTCCCTCTAAAAAGGGTTAACTCAGTAGGCCTGGTCAATCACCTGCTAAGGTACTGCCCCTCAGCAAGATGGGGCCACCTGAAGCCAAGATAAAGAGGTAGAAGAAATACTTAACTCTTTAATGAGATGATTACTTTTCCTTCCCAAAACATCTATCTTGTGCCATCACTCAGAGTTGCCATGGAGACCTGTTGGTGAGCCCGCTCTTCTGTGTTCTGGGAGACTTGCGTTAAGCGTGTTTTCTCTGCTACTTTAGACTTTTCACTCTAACATTTCCTTCCTCACCATGTGTCTGCACATCTGCCTTGTGGCTGACCTCCATGACAGCTTAACTCAGGGCCATGGCCTATTCTCTCCTCCACCTTCTTCTTCCAGGCAGCTGCCAAGATTTACAGCTTGCCACCTGGGGTTTTCTCTTAAACTCTAATAAAATTACCCTTGAGCTCCCATATGAGTCCATTCTTATATTCTTTTTAATCAAAGAGGCTACGAACCCCAAGAGGGGACCCTGAAATCCTGGCTGACATGCAGGAACTCAGGAAGGATTCTTAAATTTTTGTTAATACATTCCTAAGTGTTTCATCTCTTCATCATAAGGACACAGGTAGACAAAGAATGGCTATTAAAGGAGCAGACATAGCTCAGATATATTGTAACTGGCCTCTGGATCTGCAACATCCTAACGTCTCCACAATCATTGACATCCTGATCAGTTTATCAGTCTTTTTTTTTTCATTTTCATTTTTATTTTATGTGAATTAGTGTTTGGCTGCATATATAACTATGTAAGGGTGTCCGATCTACAAACAGTTGTTAGCTGCCATTTGGATGGTGGGAATCAAACTCAGGTCCTCCAGGAGAACAGTCAGTGCTCTTAACCACTGAGCCATCTCTCCAGCCCCAGTTTATCAGTCTTATGGAAGGTTCCGTACCTGGTGTTTCTTCCAAATACTTCCTTTCACATTTGAGGAATGCTTGTTTTGTGTGATTCCCACTTAAGACTTTCTGGTTATCTAAACAGGGACACTCTTTAAAAAGTCCAGATGTTCTCAAACTATTGGGAAAATTAGATCAACCTTAAATGAATCCTTGTCAGCTGTGAAATCCCAAGTTCAGAAGGATAAGATGGCATTCATGTCCCCAAACTAATACCTACTCCAGTTCAAATTCTCAGCTATATGCATATTTCAGAGGGCAAGGGGGCAGCAGAGGTGTGCTCAGCATATTCTTAGGCACACAGCTATCCACAGCATGGAAAGCTTCCCAGAGACATCACTTTGAGCTACTTCCTTTAAGTGCAAGAAGTTACAAAAGGAGGTGATGGAGAAGAAGGCCAGGGCAGTCTGGGTAAAGTGAGCACATGAAAGAAAGGGCATTGAGCCAGCAAAGGAAAACTGGAAGTGTCCAATGCACAAAGGCAAGACAGTAGAGGCAGAAATTAGAAGACACCAGGAAGAAGGTTCCTTCCCCCTCCCCACTAGGGGAGAGAAGTCAAATTCAGAAAATACATGGTAAGGAACAAACAATTTCTCCTGGTGTGCGACGATCATATCCTAGGGCGGCAGCAGATCTCTGGCAGAAAGTGAACAGTACCTGATGGTGTAATTAAGCAAAGTGAGCCCCATGGCTAGAGCAGGAGCCAGAGGTGAGTGGTGGCCTGAGTCTCAGCTGAACAATATTATAGACCCTGATTCTTACACTTGACTGGGGTTCTTCTCACTGCCTTCTCTGTATATGTGCACTGCAAAAAGGCCAAACAGACAGTCTGGGAAGCCTCACGCTTACCCTACTGTGTTTCAAGTGTCCACTCTCCTCTGTTATAAAACTCTCAGCTGCCATTTCCGCATCCCATGTCCTCAAGGAATTTCTGAGTTGCCCGCAGCTTCAGCTCCATGATCTATGAAATGGGCACATTCATGCCTGCTCACTCCATTTGTCTTGCCAAAGAATGGTCCGGAAAGAGCCAGCTTGTGTGGAAAGGCTTTGTCAATGCCTGGAGCCAATGTCGCTGGGAAGAGCTATTATTACTAATAATAAACAAGAATGCGTGACAATGGCTAGAATTTCCTGTTGAGACAACAGCTTCACCAAGCCATTAAGAAAGGTAGGATGTTTTCCAGTCCTCCATGAGAGCCAGGCGCTGCCATTGTTTCAATAACTCTCCAGGGAACAGAGGACCTGGCAACAATAAAAAATGAGCCAATTTGTCCCGAGGAGTCTTTTTTCTCTTTGAATCATTTCCATAGGGTTGTGTGCCTTCCCGATATTTTTCTCTTGTCATGTCTGATGAGAACTGGACATACTCAATTTTTTTTTTTCCTTACAAGGATGCTTTCTACACGTACAAGGCTTCTAACTCACATATGTGGTTACTCTCCTCTCTGGTACAATGCATATGAGCAAAGTTATGACCACTTCCCCTGAAGACCTCAATAAATTTTTTTCAGATATCAAACTGTACCAAAATCTCTTTATTTCTCAATCTGCCTGGGGCCAGGGCTTCCATGTAGACACCAGCTGACATTTGTAAATTTGTCAAAGCAAGGAGTGTTGACAAGCACCCTGGGAGACACAGAGCTAGAACAGAAACTTTTTCTTATTGGGCTAATGATGCCTAGAGGGGATTGTGGTACCTTTGAGCTGTTGTTCTCATTTCATGGCATCACACACAACAGCTGGCTGCCCTAGGAGACTGAGGGCACTGGTCCTGGATAAGGGACCCATATCTCTATTGGACTTCATCTCCTTTCTCAGTCCCACCGGAAAAATTAAACTACTCTAAAAATAAGGGGAGTCTGCCTCACAGCTGGAAGGGAAGGCTTCCTTTTAGTCCAACCTTCGGCACACTCAGGCTCAACCTGGGAATCTGTTAGAACACCTGCCTCAATTCCTCTAAGACCTTCCTGAACGATGGTGAGGCTGCCAGTCACCAGTCCAGGCTTAAGGAACATGATAAATAAGGAGTTCTTCCAGAACGGAGAAGAAATGCTGCAAAACAAAAAGGATGAAAGGCAAGTGGGGGAGAAAACCAAGAGCAACATGGAGGCTTCTACGTAAAACAACAAATACAGAGGAGAGAGATATGTATCTATCAAACTGGAAAAACCCATTTGTACATTTTGTCATATCAGCATAACAAGATGGAAGCATTATATACATGTATAGTGTATATGTGTATGTGTGCTGGTGTATGTTCTTACGTGTGTGTATGCTTGTGGCCAGAGCGTGAAATCTCATATCTCCCTCTATCACGCTCTACCATATTTGTGTATGTACATGTTCAGGTGTATGGAGCACACATGTCCACTTGATTTTCCCAAGACAGCATTTTTACTCAAAAAATAAGCTGAATGGTCAGAAGCCCAGGGAGCCTCTGTCTCCGCCCCAGGACTGGAACTGCATGGAACCAGCTTTTTACAGTGCTGGGGACCCAAGGTTAGATTCTCAGGCTTGGATAGCAGGCACTTTACTGGTTGAGCCATCCCTCCAGCATCCATCATATAGTCACTTTTGATGGTTGACAAAAATCAGTTGAGAATATTCACCGTTCCCTCTCCTGGAAGAGAAGGTCAAAGAAGAATGTTTTTGTGAATCAGCAGGTGTGCTGTGTGTAAACTAGCAGGAAGCTAACAGTGAGCTACTGTGGCCACCGTGGTCTCACCTTGACCAGAAGGATGTCCACGCCCATCACTGTTAACACTGCCCTGCAAAGCTTGTTTCCAATACAAATATGAAACTGGGGCAGGGGAGAGGTGCTAGTGAAAGTCATGTTCAGACCATGAAGCTTTGACTCAAACACCATCATCCTGGCCGTGTTACGGCAGGGGACCAGGGCTCTCTGCTCCTCCACTCAGTGATCACAGGGGTGGTGCTTGTCCTCAGTGACGGCCTGAGCTGATCCAGAGATGTTATGGTTGTCACACACATTCTATGTGTCCCACCTCCTGAATCCTCAGTGCACCTTGGCACGCCCCTCCATGGCCAGCCCACGTGTGCTCTACTAATTGCATGTGACATGGCAGTATACCTTACAGGAAACAACCACATCATGTTACCAAAGAAAGTATGCTAGAATAATAGATGGTTGATAATATCTAGATACATAAATGGTTATTAAATTAATGAACATGAAATTTTCTCATAAAGCAACAAGAAGCTGAAGAGACTACTAAAAGCTGAAGAAAATAGATCTGGGCATGAAAGGCCAGTCCAAATTAAAAATCACTAGGATTCTGAGCATAGTGGGCCAATCCTAGCACTTGGGAGGAGGAGAATAAAGGATCAGGAAGGGGTTCAAGGTCACCCTCAGCTACAAAGAATTCAAGGCCGGCCTGGGCCACATGAAACCTTGTGTCAGATTTACATGACAGAGTTAGAGGGTTGAGAACTCACTAACAATATGAGAAGAAAATAAAGCAAGAAGTGTACTTCACATCACTTACAAATTCCAGATGAATTAAAGCTACAAATGCATAAAATGATAAAAACATCCAAGAAAAACAGAAATATTTATTTGTATTGTAAATGGTATGAAGTGTAAAGTTTCAGAATGGAGCTCTCAGATAGAATTTATTGGGTCTTCTGATGTTACTGATGCTCTCTCTTCTCCCCCATTCTCCCTGAACCCCTCTTTGTGACTTCCCCAGGCACTTCCAGGCCACTGTGTCACGTGTTCTGTTAGCTTTCTCATTCTTCCTCAGCATCTGGAATCCCTGTCATGGGCCCCTTTCTATGTTCATGATCTGTACTCACAGTCACACTCACAGATATGCATGTAAATATTAGAGGCTGGGATGTGAGGTCAGCATGTGAGTGAGAATGAACCTGGAGAATTTGTCTTTCTGAGACTGAGTTATATAACTATATGCATGGAACATATACACAACATAATTTCCATATCCATCTAATTTCCTGGAAATTATATAGTCTCATTTTTCTTTATAGCTGAACAGAATTCTACCCTGAGTGTGTTCAGCATCTGCCTTATCCACTCATCATGTGATAAGCATCTAGGCTGTCCCCATTTCCTGTCTATTGTCGATAGAGCAGCAAAGAACACAGACGTACAAGTATCTCTATGGTATTGTGTCCTTTGGGGTGGGAAGGCCCTGTCACACGGCAGTCCTATTTTTAGTTTTCTGAGAAGCCTCTACACTAACCTCACAATGGCTGCACCAGGTTACACTCCCAGCATTTGGTCATTTGTTCCCTTGATGATGGCCGTTCTGAATGGGGTGAGATGGAATCCCAAAGCATCACTGATTTGCACTTCCCTGCTGTCTGACGATGTTTAAAACTCTTAAAATTTTATTAGCAAGTTGTGTTTTTTCTTTTGAGAATGGTCTGTTTATTTCACCATACAAAACACATTTAAATATGGGCAGTTTTTGTAGGATTTTTGCTATTTAATTTTTATAGTTCTTTACATATTCTAGAAATGACCCCCAGTGTGGGGTATAGCTGGCAAATACTACCATCCCCCATTCTGTAGGCTGTTTCATTGTTCTGCTGGTAGTTAATTGTGCTGTACAAAAACTTTTGAATTTTGTATCATCCTATGTGTCAATTCTTTGGCCTATTAACTGTGCTAGAGCCCTATCCAGATAATTCTGCATACACTTCTGTTTTGAGGTGTTTTCCCACTTTCCTTCAGCCATTTTAGCATGTCAGGCTTAATTTTAGGTTTATGATCCATCTTGAGTTGAATTTTGTACAGAATAAGAGATACAGAGCTTCTTTTGCAGGGTGACGTCCAGTTTTGCCAACCCCATTTTTTTAATAATTTGCCACAATGTATAAGATTAATCCTTAGTCCTCTGTTCCATCCTTGGCCCACATCTCTGTTTGGGGGCCAGTGACGTCATCTTGTTACTATGGTTCTCTAGTATAATTTGAGCTCAGGAGTCATGATGCTTGTACTCTGCCTGATTTCCTCTTTTTATTCATTTCACAACACTAGCTCTTGAAATGGTGCCACCCATAGTTTTATAGTATGTCTTCACACTTCAACTAACTTGATCTAGAAAAGCCTTCACGGATAGGCTTACATGTTTGTCTCCACGGTGACTCTAAATATTGTCAAGTTAGCCACCAAGGTTAACCATCACAGGGAATAGCAGTTGTGTCCAGGTTTTTCTGTTATATTATGTTTTTAAGATTCATCTTTAAAGTTACATGACTGTCAGTTCTTTCCCATTGCTGAGCATTATTACATCATATAACATACCCCAATTTGTTTATACCCATTCCTCGACTGGTGAACATGCATGAAATTTCCACTTCTTATTCATTGTGAATAAGTATGTTTCAAGCAAGTCATTTAGTAAACGTGTTTTCTGCTCCTCCTCTCCTGCTTCCTCATGAGTGTGTGTGGTACACACATGTGCAAACACCCATGTGTCCCTGTGCAGAAGCTACAGGAGGTTGGCTTTCTGTCATTCTGCAGCATATTTATTCCCTTGAGACACTGTCTCTCAATAAACCTGAAGTTAACCAGAGATCCTGGAATTTTCCTGTCTCTGTCTTAATGCTGCACACTTGGGTTGTAAGACAAGTACCCTGGTTTTTATACCTGGGTACTTGGAACTCAAGCCCAGATCCTTATACTGGTGCATCACACATTTTTACCCAATGATCCATCTTCTCAAGCACAGAATACGCCTTGTTTTTCCTTGGCAATGACTTGGCATAGAATTGCTAGGACTCAAGGAGGCTTTATGCTTAACTCTGTTAAAACCTTCTAAACTGTTACTAAAAATAGTCCTATCATCCCACTGTACGAGTTCCAGAGAGTTCTTTCTCATGGCTGGTTCAGTTTCTGATGTTGTCAGCTTTTTAAATTCTTATCTTTTTCGTGGGTGTACATTTATATCTCATTTGAATTTATCTTTTCACTCTGATATTAATGCATCATGTTAATATATTACTTCCATATTTCATTGACATTCCGTTTTCATGCTGGATATGTTACTATTTTCTCTCCTTGTCTTCATATTTTAAGGGTACATCTTGTAGATGAGATCAAATTGTGTCTTTGTATGGTTCTTAGTTTAGTTGAGGCTTTAATATGTTTCCATGTATAACATTTTCATGAGAAGGCTTGTCATTTTTATTAATCTATTCCACCAGAGCTTAATTTTACATCCCAACTACAGTTCCCCCCCTCCTCTCCTCCCTTCCCCTCTCCCCATCCCCTCCACGCTCCATCCCAATCCACTTCTCTGTTTCTGCTCAGAAAGGGTGAGGCATGGCATATCATGATGAGGTAGGAGCCTCCTTTGTATTAAGGCTGGGTGAGGCAACTTGGGATGGGGAGTAGGTTCCCAAGGGCAAGTTTAAGCATTAGGGACAGCTCTAATCCTATTTCTAGGAGTCCCACAAGTAGACCATAGACCAAGCTATGCATCTGTCACACATATGTGGAGTGCCTTGGTCAGTCCCATGCAGGCTCCCGAGCTGTTGGTCCAGGCTCTGTGCACTCCTAAGAGCCCAAGATAGTTATACTACTCCAAGTACTGTTCTGAGTGAGAGAAGAGAGAGTGAACACACTTGTCTTGGAAATTCTCCCTAACCCTCCATTTACTAGAATGTTGATTAGACAGCCTTTGCTGTTTGGGGTACAAATTCCTAATTTCTTTAGGACTTTTATAATGAAGACTAGACTCCGCCAAATGCCTTTTTCTGCACTTATTGTATTACATATTTTCTGTCCTTAAGTATATCTATATGGTGCATAATGTTTGCTGATTTGTGCAGGTTGAATCAGTCTTACATCCTAGGAGAAAAACAACTTAGTTCTGGTATATGATAATGCTAATGTGTTCTTTGCAGGGGGAAGGCAGGCATCTAGATAGGGTCTCACTGTGTAACCCTGGCTGTCCTGGAGCTCACTATGTAGACCAGGATGGCCTCAAACTTCTAATGTATTGTAAGTTTTTCATCAAGAATGTCATCTGGGGAACTAGTATGCATTTCTGCTTTGTTGCTGTGTCTTTATCTGGGGTTTGTTATCAGTGCAATACTGGCTTCATAGAATGAATTTGGAGGTGTTCCTTCAATTTCATCAGAGACTCAATGGTGGTGGGTCTCGCTTAGAAATTTGTTAGAATGCCGCAGTGAAGCTGGCCAGCACCAGGTTTTGCTTCAAGAGACTTAACTACTGGTCTCCATTCTCTTTGCTGTCGTGAGTATATTTGAATGGTTTCTATGCTCTGGATTTAATTTGGAAGATCCTATGAGTTCCAAGTCCCACCCATTTCTTTTAGGTTTTCCAGCTTTGGGGACTGTAAGTGCTCAAAGTCTTTCCCAATGGCCTTCTAGACTGCACTGAAGTCTGTCGTAACAAAAAAACAAATTAATTTATTAATTTGGATCTTTTCTCTCTCTGTGTTAGCTTATTGGATTTGTCCATCTTATTCATATTTTTCAAAGAAAATGGTTGGTTTTGTGCATTATTCTTTTAGTATCTACTTTCTTCACTTCTTCCCTAAAGTTTATGACTTCTTGTTGTCTACAGGGTTGACTTGGCTTCTTCATCTAGAATTTTGAAGTATACTTGCTTCCGCTCGCTCTGATTTTTTAATGTGAACACATAAAGCCATAATCATTTCTTTTAGGGTTTTCTGCCTTGGTTTGCTTTATGTTGCTGCAATAAACCATGGACCACAGGCAACCTGGGAAGGACAGGGCTTATGTGTTTCACATGACCTCATACCAGTCTGTCATTGAGGGAAGTCAAGGCGGAAATTCAAACAAGACAGAAACCTGGAGGCAGGAGCTGCTGTGGGGTCTGTGGGAGAGCGCTGCTGGCTGGCTGGCTCTCCACAGCAGGCTCAGCCTGTTTTATTATGCGCCCAGACCCACTTGTTCAGGAGCAGCACTGTCCACACCGACCTGGGTCCCTCCACATCAATCATGAAGCCAATATCTTGGGGGCATTTTCTCAGTTGAGGACCCTACTTCCCAGATGACTCTAGCTTGCATCAAATTGACAAACTCTAACTGGAACAACTGTTTTCACTGTATCCGAGAGTCTGAGAGGTCTTGTGTTATTTTCTTTTAATTCTAGATATATTTCCTTTCCTCTATGGTTTCTTTGGTGACCTACTATTCATTTCCTCAAAATGTATGGTTCAGTCTCCATTTTGGGAGGTTTTCCTTGCTATTGATTCCTAATTTTATTCTGCTGTGGCCTCATGAGATATTTGAGACTATTTTTTTCCTTTTTAAAAGTGTGTTAAATTTTGCTTTGTGGCTTACAATGTGATCAATTTTATAGAATGTGTGTTTCCTAACTGGATGGAATATTCTGTGGCTTGCTGATAAATACAGTTACTGACAGCACAGTGTATTTCTTTTTTTTCATATTCACAGAAGTTTATTGAGATAGGAATGAATTTCATACCTTAGACTGAAATAAAACTCCATACAAATATGAGAATGACTTTTTAATTGTTTTTGAAAGTAAGAGTGATTTTTATTTATTTATTTTTTTAGCACAATATATTTCGGAAGGTTGTAGATTTTTAGTTTGTAGACAGCTGAATGTGAAAGTAAGGTACATCCTCTCACTATGATTGTGTGGACCTCTTTGCCTATCGTTTGTTTTGTGGCATTAGGAGACCTAATAACTGGATGCAGAAATGTTTACATCTCTTGGTGAATTCTTTCCTTAGTCATCTTAGTTTTGACTTCAAGTCTACTTTATTACACTAAGAACCAGGATGTTGCCAGGCCTTTAATCCCAGCCTTGGGGAGGCAGAGGCAAGTAGATCTCTGTGAGTTCAAGGCCAGCCTAATCTACATAGTGAGTTCCAGGACAGCCAGGGCTATGTAGATACCCCATCTCAAAAAAAAAAAAAGACAGTAAAATAAATTAAATAAATATAAAAGATCATTATGCTAGTTTGGTTACAGTTTCTATTTGACTCTTGGTTTTGGGGCATCTTTGCTATCTAATGCATCCCTTTTAAATTTTATTGTTATTTATATGTGTAGGCATGTGTGTGCTCTAGTATGTGTGAAGGTCAAAGGACAACCTATAGGTGCTGTTTCTCTCCTTATACCATGTGAGTCCTGGGTTCGAGCTCAGGCTATTAGGTCTGGTCACAAGCTGCTTACCTGTCGGGTTATCTTGCTGGCTGAATCTTATTTTTTTTTAAACTTTATTTATTTATTTATTTGCCTTGGTGTTTTGCCTGGAACTGGAACTACAGACAGTTGTTAGCTGCCATGTGGGTGCTGGGAAGCGAACCCGGGTCCTCTGGAAGAGCAGACGGTGCTCTTAACCGCTGAGCCATCTCTCCAGCCCCTGGATTTATTTTTCAATCCAATCAATTGGTCTGAGTCTTTTTATTGTTAGAGTGGGGCTATGTGTATTTAAGGTTAGTATAGAGTACAGTTTTCTATTTCTTATTATTCTGTTAGTTGGCGTGACTTTCTTTCCTCACCCTCCATTTGTCTTAGGCATTTTGCTGTAGTTGACATGAACGATCTGTTCCTGATGCCTTCTTCATCTGTTTCTTTCCTGGTGGACATTCTTTTCTGTGCTCTCAGAGTTGGAACACTCTCACCCCGCTGCCATGTAATATTCCTCCAAGGCTGGTCTTCAGTTAAACTTGGTTGTCATGAATTAACTTTGTGTTATCCCCACCGTGTGTGGAGAGGGTGGCTGGTTCCCACAGTTCCGACATCTTAAATCAGTGTGTCCTGATGAGAAGCACCTCTTGTCACAAACTGCTTTCTACCAGAATTTCCCTACAGTCTCCCTGCCTGTCCCAAGGAAGTTCTAATTCTGTCCCTCTTAGGATGCACGGACAGGTCACACACCAAACTCACACTGAGGGTTCTATCTGTATGTTACTTCAGGGTATGCAAAAACAGGGGAGGAGGTTGTTTCCTACAGCCCAGGTTGGCCTCAAATTCACTGTGTGGCTGAGTCTGACCTTGGATTCCTAAGTTTCCTGATTCCACCTCAGTGCTTGCATTACAGGTGTGGCCACCACATCCATGACATACATCAGTGACATATAAATTGTTCTGTATTGGTCAACATGCATAAACCTCAAAATCGTCATGATAAATGAAGGAGCCAAACCTACTTGGCCACATAATCAATTATATGGAAAATGTTTAGAAAAAGCAAATCCATGGAGATAGAATATATATATGTGGCTTTTGGAGGCAGGGGTTAACACAGGATTGACTGCTGATGTACACAGGATTTCTCTAGAAGTGATGAAATACTCAGGAATATCCTTATCCCCTGCCCCCTCCTCACTCCTGTCCCCAGCAAGGGGGGCGGATCTCACTCTGTGGCTTCAGGGTTTGTCTGAGCTCTTGGTTCCTAAACTATGACCTTGAGCTCACAAGGCTGGGCTTTCTCCCAGAACACCATCCACATCACTTTCCAGCAACTCAGCCACATCTATCTGATACCGAGAAGAAAGCTAAAGAAGTCATATCAGACCAGGAAGGAAATTTCTGGATTAATCAGCAGGCACCACAGACTCCCCTCTACAATCACCACTCCTTGGATGAGGTCCAGAGGAGAGAAGGAACCATCTCTGACTCACCCACCAACTAAATAAGAAGCCAAAAAGTCAAATCTCGATGTCTCAGTCCCTGAAGCACATGGAGCCTTGTAGCCAATTATTTCTGTTGCAACATAGACCTCAGTAACTCCACTTCCCATTAAACTAGTCTCCCACACAATGAAAAGCAAATGGACTGGCCCTGGGCCAGCCCCAGGACAAGGGGCTCACTCTCCCAAGACATTCCTGACCAAGTTACAATCTAAAGCCATGCTGAGAACAAGTCCCTCAGGCAGGCACTTTTTCTGTGGTAGAGAAAACTCAGCCTCACTTGTGGCTGCAGCTGGGATGGGAAGGGGCTTAGCTATCTGCAGAGCAAATCTCATGGTCTCATAAAAATATCATCGTGGAAAGGCATCCTCTTTCTCACACTCAGCACACCAATGGCCTCTGTGATGGTCGCTCCCTGTCACTTATCTAGTCAACAGGTACTTTTAAACATCTATAGTGTGCTACCCATGCTGGACACTGGGGCCTGTGAGTAAACAGAGCAGAAAACCATCCCTCAGAAGGGCTTCTCCATCTCTTTGAAGGAAGCTGAGACAACTCCAACAGAACACCATGCCAACCCAGCAAAGCTCTCCATTTGCTTGGGGGAGAAGGGGGCAGAGAAAGTTCATGTATCCAATATATGGTGGTTGGTTAAGCTGTACTCTGGAAGTTTCTAATAGTCTAGGAGATGAGATCTTGATTCTGATCTTCTTGTTTCCACCTCTGAGCTATAAAGAGCAAAGGTGCCTGGCATATTTGTGTGTGTTGAGAGGGGCCAAGAGTACCAGGACAGGTACCCTGAGCCATTTCCTGTTGGGCAGTTCCCATTGGAGTCTCATCCCTAAAATTTGGCTTTTATGGGACTGAGGTAGAATCTGTGTTATTCCCTCTGAGGTCTCAGCTCCTGGCACAGTGCTCAGCACCTAGTTGGCTCAGTGACTTGCCTCCAAGAAATAAGCAATGGAAAGACTTAATTAACACAGCAGTAAACTCCAGATAGCAGCAGCAGCACCATGCTGCACACTTACCACACACCAAATAAAAACTGGCTCTCGTGAGCTGTATCAGTGGCATCACTAGCATTGATACCACCCTCTCAGCACATGGGATGCCTGGGCATAGAGACAGGAGATTATGTTTCCAAGGTCACATAACTAGGAAGATCCTTTCCAGGGTTCAAACCAGACCACTGCCACTTGGTGCCAGCTCTCATCTGTGTGTGCTTTGCTCCTGGCACTGCCACACAGAATCCATGCCTGAGATAATCTCTGCTTCCTTCTGCTGTGAGATGAACCATGTGGAAGGAGATCTGGGTCCCAGGAAGAGCTTTGATTGCCAGACTCAGCATCTTAGGGAGGATGGGAGCTTCCCCAGGAGCAGCCAGCATTCCTGAAGGGATGTGCTCAGGCTCCTTTCAATGCAGAGGATGTGAGTTTCTTTGTGGACACAGGCTACAACAGACATCCTGGAAGGTGTGCCCTGAAGTGTTCTCTGCTTTGCACCCACACCGAGTGGGAAAAAAGACAAAGCCCCAGGGGATAATGTTTGTCATGATCTCACACATCTGTCCCTGTTC
Organism: Sigmodon hispidus; assembly: GCA_004025045.1. Taxonomy (NCBI): domain Eukaryota; kingdom Metazoa; phylum Chordata; class Mammalia; order Rodentia; family Cricetidae; genus Sigmodon; species Sigmodon hispidus. Next base: position 1,979 of record PVIH01020482.1, on the reverse strand, counting down.
TGTGCTCTAAATTTGGACCAAGTAGATGTCCACTTCCTCCTAATCAAGATAAACCCACACCAAGGCCCTACTTAAACATGCTGGGTCATTTAATTGCCTTCCCCTTGGGAATCCTGAGCCAGCCATAGGGAAATTTTCAGCTGAGAAAAGAATGAAGGTCAATGCCATGCCACACCCTAATGCCTTTTACAGACCAGTGAGCCACAGGAGAACCAATTCCAGTCAAAGGAACTGTGGGCTTTCTTTTCAAAGAAGAGCCAGTATTTTAAGATTTTCCAGGTCATGGAAAAAAAAGATGCTAAGAACACAAGAATGAGTGTCCGGCAACCCTGTACTTCATCCCATTATTATCTAAATAAAGCCAGGCCAAGTTCACAAGAGGCACTTTCTTTAGCCCACGGGAAAGTGATCTTCTGTGAAACAGCAGTGGGGAAATACCATCTCAGGTTACTGCCCTTCTGGTGGCTGCTCACAAGTTTGAGATTAACTGTACTTTCCGTTTTAAAACTTTCTTTTATTCTCACTATAAAAGTAATACATAGTTACTGTTGGAACTTTGGAAAATAAAAAGAAAACAAAGAAATGGATAAAAATCCTTCAACCAACTATTAATTAATGTGATTTTTTTAAACAAAAATCAAAATGACAGTATACATAGAGTTTTAAATTTTTTCCATTTAGTGTGGTCAGTAGCATGACCCTTTATACCCAATACTCTTCAAATGTGCCATGTTTAAAAATTACAGCCAATTTCTGAGTATAACTAGGTGGCAGGCTTGAGGACATTGTGCTAGTGTCCAGCATTAGAGAAGCACTTCTGTCCTAGTGACGAAGGGTTCCCTTTAAAATCAGTCACTATTGGACGGGCTGTGAAAACCTGGGGCTTCCTATGCACATTGTCGAATCACCTCCCTCCTGTTTAAGAATGTCCACTAGAGAAGGCGTGACACTGGGTTCCAGACACTAGAACGGACATGGGGTGCAGCAGACAGGCCAACGTTCAGCTTGAGGGAACCATATTTTACTGATGGTATCAACCTATCCTCCCCAGCCCCAGTGAGGACACTTGGCTCCCTACTTCCTGTCTGACCCCATGGTCTTCTTATTTGAGGGGCATCTCTTTGGTTTTGGTTTCACTTTTCAGAGATAGAATTTCATATAGCCTCCAAGTCATTGTGTAACTCCAAATGCCTGGATCACCAGTGTGCGCTGCCACACCTGGCTGGCAACATTCTTTTTATAAAAATACCTCCATCAACTAAATTATTTTTTAAACATTCTTTCATCATTGTTTTAATTTGCTATTCACTGTTACACTTTCCCTTAAGGATTCTCTCTCTCTCTCTCTCTGTCTCTGTGTGTGTGTGTGTGTGTGTGTGTGTGTGTGTGTGTGTGTGTGTGTGTGATTTGTCTGCTCACGTCTTTTTGTTTTGAGACAGGTTCTATGCAACCCTATTCAGGCCCCCAGCCTCTTCTTCATCTTACACAGTTCAGGACTCCCTCCCTAGAGAATGGTGCCACCCACTATGGTCAGGTCTCTTACTTCAATTAATAAAATCGGATATGCCATCACAGACAAATGTGCAGACCAACAAAATCCAGACAGTCTCTCACAGACTCTTCTTGGTGACTGTGTTTTGTCAATGATGACTAAAATCGTCACACTCCTAGCTTTCCCCTTTGACACCGTCTGGAGCTTGTAACAGATAACATGGCAGTGAACAGAAATAGACATGGTCCCACAGCACTGCTGGTCACATTGTCACTCAGGTGAGCAGGCTCTCCCATAGGAGCTGTGAAGCTGGGAAAATGGAAGGCGAAAGTATGACAGACAGCATGGGAAGGTCTCTCCATGACTAGAAGTGTAGCATACGTCCTAGGTTCACCTGAGAAACATAGGTGGGGACAAAAAAATTAAAAATCCTTAAGGGGCATGAAGGGGGGAGGAGGAGCAGCCTCCAGGGAGTGCATGGGGGGGG
>PVIH01020481.1:0-32279 GCA_004025045.1 Sigmodon hispidus | reverse complement strand
AGGAAGGAGGAAGGAAGGAGGAAGGAGGGAGGAAGGAGGAAGGAAGGAGGAAGGAAGGAAGGAGGCTGAGCAAGCCATGAGAAGCAAGTCAGGAAGCAGCCCCCTCCATGGCCTCTGCATCAGCTCCTGCCTGCAGGTCCTCCCTGTCTGAGTTCCTGCCCTCGCCTCCTTCAGTGATGAACAGTGATGCAGAATTGTAGGCCCAATAAACCCTTTCCTCCCCAACTTGCCTTCTGGTCCTGGTGTTTCAACACTGATGTTGCCCTGACTTCCACACACATACAAGGCACAAATGAACATGAGCATATACCCCTCTCTCCAATAAAACCAAAGTGGGTTCCAATCCCTTTCTGCTCCTCTGGGACTTTGCAGGCCTGTTGCTGTCTGCTCAGACCTCAGATGAGGGATGAGGCCAGAACCCAGGAAGATGTTGCAATTTCTTGAAGGTCAGAGATGCTCTGGAGGCCCTTGGGAGGCAGAGGCTGAGTTGAACATAGGGTGCCTGGTGGAGATGTAGTGTAGGGTGCTGGGCCCTGTCTGTGCCTATCCCCAGGCATAAAGGGAGGAGGGGAAAAGGGAGAGGGGGAAGCCCACTTACCAGGAAGGTTCTGGGGGTGATCCTGTCAAGCACCCAGAAGTTCTATTTAGATGGTGGGTCCCCTGCTGCTGGCTGAGGTTCCCCAGCGAGCTGCCACGGTGGGGTGCCCCAGAGCCCATGGGTGATTGAGCAGTCAGTACAAATGACAGGCTATTGGGTCTGGAGCCATTTTGACCTGAGCTTGGCCAGGAGGGGAGTGATGTAGGGATCCACGCTCCCCAAAGTCCTGGAGGGCTTCTCTTGTTCCTCAAGTGCCTTAGACTCTGGTTAAATGGCACCTCCGCCATCTGTCGACCCTTCCCCCACTCCCCGCCCGAGGCCCGGCTGTGACTGGGGGCTGGCATGTCTGGTAAACAGGCGGCTGGCAGGTCCCCAGGGCCTGTGGGTGACAGGCCTGGTGCTGGCACCAACCCCAGGGCAACATGCCGAAGAGGAGCGAGCGGGGTGAGTTCTGGGACCAGGGAAGGTTCTCTGCCATCGCCGTGTTCTATCCTTGGCACCCCCGACCCTCGTGGGCGCTGCTGCTGTCCACCCCTTCCCCCGCTTCATCTCCAGCTCTCACATCCTCCCCTCCAGCTACCTTCAGAGAATTCAAGTCAATATCTGGTGTGAACGGAAAGGCTGCCAGGTTCTCTCCACCTGGGGCCAGGCGAGGCAGCCTGCTCTGTGCCCTGGGGAGTCATGCTCCACCACCAGAGAAACTGAGGCCAGAGGGGAGGGCGGGAGGGCTCCGCACAGCACCCTGCCAGCTCCATGCAGTGAGGGGAGGGGTGCCTTGGCCTCATTTGTCCCATCTGGGGAATGGGAGGTCAGGCCTGTTGGAGGGGGGTCCTGCCAGCCTTTCTCAGCCCCCTCACCGCCCCAGGGGGGGGGTAGGGGAGCAAGGAGCGGCAGGGCACGGATGTGTGTGTCCTGGCCGGCTCGGCTCCCCCTCCTCCACCGCAGGACTGCCAGCTCCCCCTCCTCTCTCGTGCCTTCTGGCTGCCAGCCCCTCCCCACCCGGCCCCCAGACCCCAGCTGCGGTGTCTTTCCAGCTCTGACCGCCGCTCAGCCTCTCCGACTCCTCCTCCCTCCCTCCCGTCTCCGCTTCTCTCCAACATTCTTCCCCCTCCCTCCATCCTCCCCTCCCTCCTCCCTCTCCTTCTCTCCATCCTCTCTCATCCCTCCCCCCTTCATCCTCTCTCATCCCTGCTCTCCCTCCCTCTCTCCATCCTCCCTCCAGCTCCCTCCTCCCCTCCCTTCCTCTTTCTCTCTCTCTTCCTCCCTCCCTCTCTCTCTCCGGGGGAAGAAAGGTCACGGTGCAGCTGATTACTCAGAGCTCAGTTGCTGTAGCAACCGGCGGGGGAAGTGGGACAGGCTGGCTTTGAGGACGCGCGAGGTCGGCCGCGGGCGGCTGGAGCCGGCGCGGGCCCCGGTGCGCGGGAGGCCGCCTGCAGCCCGGCTCTGCGCTGCGGCCCGGCTCCGGGTTGCCGTTTTAATGAGGAGCCCGAGCCCCTCCCGGGACTGCAAGGGGAGAGTCTCTGTTCTGGTCTCGGTCCCCCGGGCTCGATGTGGGGATCCATCCTCCGCCTGGGTTCTGCCAGTGCCTCCTTTCTGCTCTCTGAGCCACGCAGGAGCAGCTGCCCTCCCCTTGCGTGGGCCCACCCACCCCGCACCAGCTCTAGTCCGACGCCCAAGGAGACCCCAGCATTCCCTCCATCCCCCTCAGCTCTGTCATTACCAGGGAGACCCAGGTGGAGACAGGTGTGCAGGGACTAGCCTAGTGTTCTGGAGACTTACAGACCCACCCTGTTGCCTGAGCCTGAGCCTGAGCCTGAGCCTGAGCCTCCCTCCAAACCCGGGGAAACCTGGAGGAAGCCTTACTAAGCTGCTAGAGAAAACCAGATCCCTTTCGTCCTTGGCTCTTCTCCAGCCAGCAGCCAGAAGAGCAAGGCCAGATGAGACTGGGTTAGCAGTAGTCCAATGGAGGAGGGTCCTTGGGTAGGGTAGGCACGGATTCCAGTTCCCAGCCTTGATCCCGCACTGCCTGGTCCCAACATGAAGTGACAGTGCCGGAGCCACTTTAGACATCGGCTGACATCTTTTGCAGATGCTGAACTAGGGAATGCAGCTTCAGAGATAGAGCATTTGCCTAGCATGGGGTGAAACCTGGGTTTGAATCTCAGCATCATACATAAAAATTAACACATGCACTTATCCCGCCCCTAGGCATACATGTCATCCCCCCCCAGCCGCCCCAGAGGGAGGAAAATCAACGACAAAACAAAGAAAGGGACATGGATGTTGTAGGGCTATTACTTCAGTACAAATCCTGGCAACAACTCTGGGTATGCCCACCAGCTTAGCAGCTACAGGAGCAGAAGACAGACCATAGCCTGCTTGCTCTAGTTTCTCCAACACTCTAGAAAATGCTACTTTGTCTATGAGAGCTGAAAGCTGTTCGGTGGCACCCTGGGGGTGGGGGAGGCTGAGAGGGGCCACAGAGAACTCAGGGAATCCCACTGTGCCAGGCTGATTGCTTGGTAGATGAACAAGAGAAGCAACACTCCATCCTTGTGAATGTCTACTTGTACAGTCTCACATAGGGAAGCGAGGTCCTGGCATGTGCAAAGGACTAGTAGCTGGGGTAAGTTTGGGCTCTTCTAGAATCCACAGGCAGGGTCTTGGCATCTGAAATGGAATCAGTGAGGGAAACATAGGCAAGCTTCCTCCTGTGGCCCCTGCAGCACCCTTGGGTGTGGTTTGCAGGAGTCTGTGTCAGCTCTGCCTCACAGGACCTCAGAGTCCTTATCTGGTAAATGGGATCATACTTCCTGGAGCCTCTCAGAGCTCATTGGTGGGAACCTAGGATGGTCCCTGTTCCCCAGTTACAATCCCCACATCTACCTTTAGACTTGGAGACACCAGGTACCTTGCCCAGCTGTCTGCGGTTCTAGGGGCAGTCGACCCCCACCCCAGGGCCCAGCCTCTGAACCTAACACAGCCCAAGTGCCTAGAGCTATCCTGGGAGGGCCACCCAGGAGGGAGTGGCAAAGCTGTTTCAGCTGGCAAGTGGGGTCCAGGTGGCCTTTAGCAGGTCAGTGATGATCTGGGCTTCCAACTCAAAGCGGGGTGGAGGGGTGGATATTTCTTTCTTTCCTGAGCTGAAATAATCTCTTTTTGCTGACATTCTCCTCGGTCAGGCTAGACGGGCTCTCACCCTCTGCTCACTTGAGTGACTGATGGTGAAGGAAGGAATCCATCAGAAGCCCCAGACCTCTTTCCTGCACAGAACCACCAAGGAGGGATAAACAGACATTACCTCAAGAGAGGGGCTGAGTCAACCCCCACCTCAGGTCACAAGGCAGGAATGAGGCAAATCTTCTCCGTGGCCAGGCTGAGAACCTTCCCTATTTGCCTCTGGGCTCACAAAGCATCCGGGTTTGCAGTTAGAAGTAAAAGCTAAATAGAGACCCCACAGAGGCATTCAGACCATTAGAGAGCTCTGGCTATCCCATCCATAATGTTCTTCTTTGGAGGAGAGCCAGGGCAGCAGAGGGCCTGTGATGGCTGGTATTGAGTTGGGAGGAGACTGTGAGGCAGCCTATGGGGGCAGGAGGTAGGAGAGGTTCCAGGAAAGGTCTAGGCTGAGGCCCCAAGCTTAAGGTGCCCTGGAGCCCTGAGAACATAGAGACAGACAGGATGTGCGAGGGTCCAGGGCTGCAGGGACAGCAGGGAGAAGCAGTCAGTTGAAAGGGCTCATGTCAGAGGCAGGGAGTTATGGGAAGGCTGGCCACTCCAGGCTTTAGGCATGCTATTTTCAGTGTCCTGCTGAGAGTATGGGGCACAACAAGGAAAGGTTTAGGAGAAGGAGGAGCACATTTAGAAGCACTTTCCAGAAGGATCTCTCTGAGTGTCATGAGGGAAAGGGATTACAGCAGCACCGGTGGGCGCAGAGACATCATCAGGGAGGCTCTATAGAAGGGGCTGGACTGGGCTGGACTGGGCTGGCAGAAAGCAGAGAGAGCAGATAGAAAGGATTCAGGGGGTTTGAGTGGATACATGGTGAACAGTAAGGATGGGCCAGCTCCAGACTAGACTGGACTGGAGAGGTGGTCAGGGATAACTTCTCAGCGTCCTGGTCTTCCCAGTACTGTTGCACATCCCTTAGTATTTCCGTGTCCCCATGGTTGGTGGTCCCTGACAGAAACGAAGGGACTTTGGTTGGCAAAGGTTGATACCTGGCAGCCCTGGGGCAAGAGTCCTAGGGCCTGGGGGCATCACCAGCAGTTAGCAGAAGGTGGCAGCTTGGACTGTCCTCTTCTAGGGTGGGCACAGCAGAGCAGAGGAAGCATAGGCCCCATTTGTGGGCTTCTCTGTCTGGCCATTCTCCCTCCTTAAGACTCCTCTTCTTGGGCTGGAGAGATGGCTCAGAGGTTAAGAGCACTGACTGTTCTTCCAGAGGTCCTGAGTTCAATTCCCAGCATCCACATGGCGGCTCACAACCATCTATGATGACATCTGATACCCTCTTCTGTATACTGTATACATAATAAATAAAACTTTTTTAAAAAAAAAATAAAAAAGACTCCTCTTCTTGTAAATGGTCAGAAACAATGGTCAAGGGCCAGAGAGCTGAGCAAAACAACCCACCAGTCAGAGATCCGGCTAGGCTGGTGCCTGGACCCTTGGAGCTGAATGCACCGGGGTGACTGCCCCAGCAACCCCCTTTGCCCACCTACCTAGATACTTTCTGCTCCTCCTTCCTAGCGCAGCCAGGGAGACCCAGGGCATGAAGTTTAAGGTCTGTAGAGTCTACGTTATGACCCTGAGCCCTTTGCCAAAGTCACCTGCCATCTCTACCCTTCTCCAGGCCTTGGACTTGGAACTGCTGCTGCCCCAGGCACCCTGCCCAGGAGTCCGCTCCCCTTGGTGGGTCAAGGGATGTCAGCCAGGCCCTTCTCTTCATCCCCATGGTCTTGGAAGCTCCGCAAGGACCTACAACAATTCTCTATTGTCCCCACCAGGAGTGGGAAGGAGAGGGGGTACTCTATGCTCCTCCATCTGAAGTGTTTATGGACACCCACCTCAGGGCAAGTGTGTGTATATGTCTTCAGCATGTGCACAATGTCCTGTATGTGCAAGCAGTGCAGACTCCCACTGTGCAGGATGGGAGTGGGTGTATGTGCACCCATATTTAGCATGTAAGAGTATGTGTAAGCAGTGCTGTGAGCAAACTTGTAGTATGTTTGTATGTACACATGCGTGTACTTAAACATGTATATCTGTGTGCTATCCATATTACATGCATGAAGCACATATGGCTATGTGTCTGTATATACAGGTACTCATGTGTGCTGTGCAGGAATATATGAACATCTATGCCTGGTTGCATATATGCATCTGTGGGCTGCACAAGTGTGTTGGTAAGCAATGTATGCATATGTTTTGAATGTATGCTGGCGTGGTGTTGTGTGATGTGGCCCATGCATATGGCTGGTTCAGCCATGTGCTCTTTCCTGTCAGTGGAAATATAGAAGCAGAGAAGAACTCTGGAATGGGACTGGCTTCTTCATCGTGGACTCCTGTATGGAAGCCCGGAAATCCAGGTACCAGCACGGCCTTCCCAGCACTGTGACAAGCCCCTCCCCGTTTCCCCTCTGCTCCTGTGGGCCAGAGGATTCCAGGAGTCCATTATATGTGAAGTTCCCAGACCTCTGTGTGTTTTCCAGAAGCCGAGGCCTGTGCTTGGATTCTACCCTGTTTCTCTTTACTAAGCTGCAATGTATACTGGGTAAGCCCAAGACATGACTGTTAATGTGGAACCAAGGTAGTAAGGCAGACTCTTCCCTAGCATGACCCTAACCAGATGTCTCCCTCAGTAGTCCATGTGTGAAGTGAACCTTGGAAGGGTCTTGAGATTGACAAGGATGCCACCCAGACGGAAAATGATGAACAGAAGCTGCTGATGCTGCAGCACCAGCAAGGAGTACACCTGTGTTGGTTTCCATGGTAAAGGTGACAATGTGAGGGTATGGTCAAAAGGTTCTAGGGTCATTGATTCAGTGTGTCCCCAAGTTAAGTGTTAGAACCCCAGTGCCACTAGGTGAGAGGCAGGGTCTTCCGGACAGGGCTGAGTGTTAGGCTCTAAGTCCTCAAAATGGATTACCGCTGGACCAGCAAGATGGCTCAGGCAGTCAAAACAATTCCTGCCAAGAGAGAAGCAAGTCCTGAAAACTGTCCTCCGACCTCCACACAGGTCATGATACAGTTGCATGCGCGCGCGCGCGCGCACACACACACACACACACACACACACACACACACACACACGAGGGGCTGTCATGCAGCCAGGCTTTTGTGCTCTGCCTCTTCTTCATGCTCTTTCCAAGCGGAGCATCCCCCAAGCTCTGCTGAAGCTGGGAGCCTTTGCCAGTATTCGTGCCTCTCACACCCCAGGAGAAGTCGGGTGCATCTCAGGTCCTGTGGGGTAAGAGCCAGTCACCAGTGGTTCAGGGACTTCTCTCTGGGTAAAAGTATAGAAGGAAACAGATGGATCAGGGCCTGGCCTCCAGGTCACAGCAGGGCGGGGCAAGGCCTCTTCCAGGGAAGGATGAAAGAGATAAGAAGTAACTTGGTGGACAGACAGGCCAGGTGAAGCACAAGCTGCTGGCTGGCAGAGTCTCGACCACTTCCTTCTGCACAAAGGCTGACCATGGTGGCTTCAGTTTTGCCAGAACTCTCCTGCCTCCACGAGCATCCATGTGAGGCTAGTGCCAAAAACTTGTAGAAAAAACTTGGCTACTCATTATTGGTTGGGAATGAATAAATGAATGGATGGAAATTTTAAAATTTCTTTTGTGTATGTATTTGGGGTGTGGAAATCAGAGGATAACTTCCAGGAGTTGGTTTAGCCTTCCACCATGTGGGTTCCAGGATTAGAACTCAGGTCATTAGCCTTGGCTGCAAACACCTTTATTTGCTGAGCCAGGCTGGAGGATTTTGACATTGGGTTGTAGCATCAGTCTCATGTGGCTCCTGGAAAGCCAGTATCACAGGGGCACGGTATCAGGGTCTGCTGCACACCCTAAAATCATTTTGTCTCCTTGAGGTGCTGTTAACCCTGATCTACCAAAGAAGAAGCCAAAGCTCAAAAAGTCAGTGTCACTCTAGGCGGCTCAGCCAGTAAGCCACAGAGGTGTGAGTCCTCACCTGCATTTAAGTTCATAAACTTTGCTTAGGCACACATTCCTAGGCTGATGGCGGAGTTCATTCACCTACAAATCACTCATTCTCTCTGCCAGCTCCTGCCAGGAATCCTCAAGGTGCTACATCCCAGGCCTGGGCATTGTGTCTGCAGCAATGAAGGAAGAAACTGTCATTCCTGTCCATCAGAATGTCGCTCAGACATGGCTGGCAGAGGAATGCTGGAGTTCAGAGGGTCATGAAAACATGGTGAATTGAGGGAGACCTGCAAAGGTTCAATATGTATGCTGCTGGCTGGATGGTTGTCACCAGCAGGGAGTTCTGTATAGAAGGCAGAAAGTCTGTCTGAGGAATAGAGAAAAGCAACTGTCTTCAGCCTCCATGGAGAGGTAGGGAGGCCCCTTCAGGAGATCCTGGCTGGGCTGTTTACTTATAGCTACAGTGGATGGATTCTCAGACCAAACTGAAGGCCACAATCATTCTAATCGTGATCAGAGACAGGCTCATGCACTGTGAAGAATCAGGGTCCCTCTGGTGTGGGACGAGGCCCCTTGACCTTGAGTCTAGTGTCCACTCCATGTGAGTGAACCAGCTCTGCTCTGTTCTTCACTTTCTGCCTGTTCTTTGTGAGTTGGGAGTGAGCCTGGGCCCAAACTGGAGGAAGTCAACAAAAAACACCTTCCTGGGCTCCAGATCAGCCTTTGAGATCCCGAGTTGCCGGAGGCCCAGTTGTTCCCTGGGACAGCAGACATGGCAGGGCTGTGAGGCCCTTAAAAATCTCCATCCTGTTTTCTCTTCGAATGAGATGGGGGTCTGCAGATATCTCTGCAAGTGGCCATTGGTCCTGCGGCACTAGGCCTGTAACCGCGTCCTCTGAGTGGTACAAGGCATGGAATAGTGCCCCCTACAATGCTACCAGAGTCATTCCAGCTCAAGCCTGGGGACTGGATCCCCTAAAACAATGGGAAGGACTCAGCCGGAAAGCCAGTGACTTCATCTCATTCTGCACTGTCATCTGAACCTATGTGCCTCTTGCTCAGCGTCCTTTCTAACGTTTTACCTTTGGTAATATAGAACAGAGCTCTGCGGGCCCCAGTTCCAATGAGGCACTTCGCTGCCAAGCTAAGTACTACATGTCCCAGCCTCCCTTGCAAATAGGGGTAGTCAAGTGATAGTTCTGACCAATAGGACACAGGTAATGACTTCAGTGCTTCCCAGCTTGCCTTTAAAAAGGAAAGGCAACACTGGTGATTTTAGGGGACTTGAAGCCCTGCTTGAATCCCTCCAGCATGAATGGGAAGGAGCAGAGGAGAGACGCTATCCTCTTACCCTGTGCACAGAAGAATGGTGTATTCAAAAGAGTCTAGGCCCTGGGCTCTGGTTCCCTGACAGCAATAACAAAGAAAACCTCTGAAAAGCAAAAATCAGCCCTCTCCTGGGGTCACTGTCACTTGGATTCTGCCATGAGTGCTGGACCAGCCTCCAAACCCAGTCCCTGAGGATCAGAAAAAATAGCAGGCAGGGCTGGAGAGATGGCTCAGCGGTTAAGAGCACTGACTGTTCTTCTGGAGGACCTGAGTTCAATTCCAAGCAACCACATGGCAGCTAACAACTGTCTGTAATTCCAAGATCTGACACCTTTACACAGTTATACATGCAGATAAAACAACAATTCACATAAAATAAAAATAAATATAAAAAAGAAAGAATAGCAGACAAATGGGGAGGCCAAAGATGGTCATAGGCAGAACCAGAGCATGAGGACAAGGAGTTTAGACCAGCCTCAGCTACATGACACTATAGACAGACAGACAGACAGACAGACAGACAGACAGACAGACAGAGACAGACAGACAGAGACAGACACATGTACGCATGCATAGCACTGGGCAGATTGATGACTGACAGTGCCCACAGCAGGAGACACTGATCACAGCTGGTGACATCGTCCACAGTCATTTCAGGCTGGTGGGTGATTAAATCAGCAGTGGTCAGGCTGTGCCAGGGGGGCTCTATCCCAGAAGAACAGGTGACTTCTGAATCCTAGACATCATTAATATCCCTGCTGTGAGAAGCAGGTCGCTCTTCTAATGTTTCTGGCAGAAATTCCAAGATGAGCATGCTAACAAAAGCCCACCTGTTTATAAAATGCCATCCCAGTCCACTCTGACCTTTATTTTTTAAAAATATTTATTTATTTTTATTTTATGTGAATTGGTGTTTTGCCTGCATGTATAATCATGTAAGGGTGTCAGATCTTGGAATTACAGACAGTTGTTAGCTGCCATGTGGATGCTGGGAATCGAACTCAGGACCTCCGGAAGAACAGTCAGTGCTCTTAACCGCTGACCATCTCTTCAGCCCCACTCTGACCTTTAACCTCATCTTTTCCTGGAAGTCAGTAAGGGAGGCAGCCTAATTGTCCTGTGAGAAAACCCTCATGGACCACATCTCCCCACCAGTGGCTTGTCATTCTGTGGGCCTTTGTACTTGTAAACAAAATTTTCTTACCATTCTGCTACTACTATATATGTATTTGGTGGAGGAGTGGAGTATGGGAGTGGGGGGTGGGGCATGTCCTAACTCGTTTTTATGTCAACTTGACACCAGCCAGGGTCATCTTAATTGAGAAAATAGTTCCGTAGCATTGGCCTGTGTGGCATTTTCTTGATTGATGGATCTTAGGGGAATGCCCAACTCACTGTGGGTGCAATCACCCCTGGGCTGGTGTCCTGGATGGCATAAGAAAGCGGCTGAGCAAGCCATGGGGAACAAGTCAGTGAGCAGCACCCTCCATGGCCTCTGCCTCAGCTCCTGCTCCAGGTTCCTGCCCTGACCTTCTACCCTGACTTCCCTCAGTCATAGACGTAAGCTGGGACTTACAAGCTCAAACAAACCCTTTCTCTCCAGGTTTGTTTGTTGTGGCGTTTAATCACAGCAATAGAGATTCTAAGGCAGGGGACGTGGGAAGGATAGGAGGAGGGTTTGTCCATGACCTAAGCGATGCCTGCTTTCCTGCTGTAAATGAGGACACTACTCCTTGTCACCTTTCTGGGTTCTGTTGCTCCATGGCCCTCAGGAGCAGAAGCAGCAGCCTTGTGGTAGGAGCCACATGCTCTTCCTTGGTTCTGCTCCCACCTCTTTGTTCCAAGACCCTTTCTGAGCTTCCTATAAGACCTAACACTGCATGGGCAGTCAGGAACCTTTAGCCCTGGTGCCATGCTTCAGAGCTGGGAGACAGAGACTCAAGTGTCTCAGAAACTAAAGAAGAACTCTCTCTTGGCTTCACAGGGGTTTTAGCTCTGGGGGATATAAGGTGTAGGCAAAGCAGGAAGTCACATGCAAACTGCAGCTCTTTCTCACAGGTCTGCATGTGGGGACACAAATCTCCATGAAGCTTAAATACAGTCTAATCTGGAAGTGCCCAGTTAACTCCAGGCTAGGCTGTCAAGTATCAGTGATGCTAATATTAATATATCAAAGGGTGAACAGTTATTTCCAACCAACAATAGAAATGAGGGTGTATGATATACAGGCTTTTGTGGTGTTAGTGGTAGAAAGGGCTGGGACCTAACCTGGTGCCCAGAACGCCTCTCTAGAGTTCATGGGGCCTGGCTCCAGGCATGCAACCTTCTTCCCACTTGGTCAGATTAGTTTTATTAGGAATGAAAAGTGCTAGAATCTCAACATTAAAGAAAACTACAAGCTTAGGATGGAACTCTATAGAAGAATCCCTGGCTAGCACACGAGGGGCCCCAGGGTCCATTTCTGGCACTGAAAATGAAAAACATAAAAGATCTGGATTTGAGATGGCCCGGTGGTTAAGCACACACATTTTTCTTGGAGAGAACCTGAGTTCTGTTCCCAGCACCATGTCAGGTACCTCACAATAGCCTGTAGCATCTACTCCAGGGGATCCAGCACCCTCTTTGTGGCCATTGAGACCACCCATGCTCATATGCACATAGCCACACATAGACACATATAGATACACAATTTTAAAAAATTAGATTAAAAACAGAACTTAAAGTTTCCTCCACTGACTCTTTGTACTCCAAACAGATCACCCTCCACCCTACTTTGCCTTTGATTATCTTCCTATACTGGGCACCCACAACCTATTAGGCTACTCTACCTCTTTAGCTCTGTTTCTGGCCATCTAGACCAGATGCTCCTCTGTCTTGAGAGCAATGACCACTAAATCAATTTCTCCCCTCGGGGACCCTTCCTGGATCCCTGACCAACTGCTCTCCTCCTGGAACAGGGCAGAGTGCTGGCCCTGGGGAGCTGGTGACAGAGTACTGCAGATAAGCCCCGGCAGCCAGAGCCAGCCCTGCTTCCCCCTGCTGCTGCCCAGCCTGGAAGATCTTTTCTCACCAGAACAGCAGCTGAGAAAGGCAAAGATTTGCCCAAAGCAAACACATCAAGTCCTTCCGCAAACACATCTCCCCCTAGACTGGGGCTCCAGAGACCCCGGGGGAGGAAAGACTTGGATGAGGCTGCTGCCGAGTTTGCTGCCTAAATTTGTTGCAGAGCGGAGATGCAGAATCGTGTGTCTGATTTTTTAAAAATTAATTTATCCTCTGACAATTTCATATGTGTATATTCTGGAAACACCCATGCTCTCACCCTCCGGGCCCCTGACCTCCCCATAGTTCCACCAAGTCCCCCATCCCTTTTTAGATGTTTCTTTTTTAAACAAGAAACCCAGTTTTTTTAAAAAAAGATTTATTTATTTTTATTTGACATGTATTCATATGTTTGCATGTATGTATGTGCACCATTTGCATGCAGTGCCCACAGAGGCCAGAAGAGGGCATTGGATGCCCTGGACTACAGACAATTGGGAGCCAATATGTGGGTGCTGGGAATCGAACCTGGGGCATCTGGAAGAGCAACCAGCGCTCTTAACTCCAGAGCCATCGCTCCAATCCCTACTTTGTACTCTTTGTTTTCACTTTGTGATCTGTTGGGTTTACCAGGACCCCCACGTGGCATGGGTGTGGAGCCATCCACTGGGGAATGGACTGCTACTCCCCGGTGGCTCAATGACTGAAGTTAGTGACGATTCCCCCCCCCCCACACACACACACACGCAGCCATCATGGCAAGAGTTTCCTGGCTCCATGAGCCCCTCCCACATCTGACTGAATGCTTCAGGTTCAGTCTGACACTGACCCTATACAGTCAACTGAAGCAACCATGAATTCATGAATGCTATGGCTTTATTGTGTCCTAAAACAGTATTTCAAAAGCTATGTGCACACCTTTAATCTTAGCACTGGAGAGATAAGCAGGTAGATCTCTGTGAGCCTGTAGCCAGACTGATCTACATAGTGAGTTTCAGCACAATCCAGAACTATATAGAGAAATCCTGTCTCAATAAATAAATAGAAAAAGGTTTTAAAAAATAGTATTTTAAGACCTACCCTCCCATCATCTGGTCCTTATATTCTTCCCACCTCCTACTGGTGGAAAGGGATGGATGTTCCCTGAGCCTTGATAGGGATAACATGAGAGTCACTTTTTCTCAGCATCTTGATCAGCCATGAATCTCTGCATTGACTACTATTCACCACAGATGAAAGCTTCTTTGATTAAGGCTGCACTAGTCTACCCGTGCAAATACAAATATTTAGGGGGCAGTTTGCTAACATATTCATTTAGCAAAACAAAATAGAAAGTTTACCCCTGGGGCTGGAGAGATGGCTCAGAAGTTAAGAGCACTGACTGTTCTTCCAGAGGACCTGAGTTCAATTCCCAGCAAAACCACATGGTGGCTCACAACCATCTATGATGAGGTCTGGTGCCCTCTTCTGTAAAACTGTATGCATAATAAATAAATAAATCTTTAAAAAAAAAAAAAAAGAAAGAAAGTTTACCCCTAGTGCCTATGACTTCCCCGGCCATAGGCCTTTGACTAGGTCTACAGTATCCTACAGAGTGAACTTCAGAGCCAATTTAACAGCAAGTGGTTACTCCCTTAACAGGTATGCCACTATTACAGCAGTCAGCACCCTTTCATGGAAGTTGATATTATGTCATGCATGATCCAACTCTTGCAGGCTACTCTTTCCCAGTTGCCTGCTGGGATAGAAATACCTAGCTCAGGTGACCACTAGAGGACTCTGGACAATTACACTCCCACGGAGGGGGCAGTGGCCCCTCCCAATACTAGGCAGGGAAAGACACTGTGGTTCTGCAGTCTGTTCTCATCAGCCTGCTCCTTCATCCAGGAAGGACCTGTCCTTTTAAGGGACTTTGCTTCCTCAGGCCTCATTATTTCCATCTGTAAAACAGAGCAACAGTCCTCCCTGGCCTCCCACAAGGTTGGCTATTCACCTCTTTACTTATTTTGAGATGCAAGCATAAGTCCCCTGGAACGCCAGGTGCTTGTGTGTCACCATGCCCGGTTTATTTGGCACTATGGATCAACCCCAGGCCTCGTGTGTGTCTGTGTGTGTGTGTGTGTGTGTGTGTATGTGTGTGTTAGACAAGCACTCTACTGACTGAGCTGCGCCCCCTTAACTGACAAATCAGCCTATTCCCAACCCCCCCCCAGCCCACAGTTATCTTTCTAGTAATAGCCAGAACAGCAACGATTCTCCTTGCTGTGTGCGCAGGGCCCCAGAAAGAGGTGCTGTCATGGCCCTATTCTATGGATGGCCATGTTGAGAACCAGTGGCCTCCTCTGAATCACACACCTAGTACCAGCACTAAGGAAAAGACAAAGGCTGATGATGTCTGGTCAGTGACGTGCATTAGAGTAGCAGGGACTCTGGTGGTTAGACCTTGTCTACTCAGCACCATGGGACAAAGGGGCTAGGGAGGGCCATGAAGGCTGGCTTTCTTTCTATGTGTATGTGCTGATTACAGACGGGTGCCACCATGCCTAGTTTAACAAGGTGCTGGAGATGGCCTGGAATTTGCTACATAGATGAGGCCAACCTCACTGTCTTTTAGTGAACAATGTAACTCTCAGCTAGGTGGGTAGATTTAGGAAGCCATTTGGAGAAGGGCTGGCTTCTTTCTGGGACCTAGTTCAAAGAACGTCAAGCTTTAGTGTGCTTGACAGGCCCTAAAGTGCTGCTACGTGATGCTGTCCTCTGAGAGCCTGGCTGAGAAAGGCAGGAACCGAGGAGGCCTTCAACAAAACCCTGTGGCTGCTGAGCACTGTACTTACTGCACCCAGGGCTGGTTCCTGAACCACAGACAGACACCCAGTTCTCCAAGGACCTTAAAGGCACTGGAACTGTGTTTTTGGAATCTAAGAGCTCCTGTTGTGGGAACTAAAACTTAGAAAAGCTGACTGGGGTGGGGGTGGGGTGCTCAGAGGATAGGACGCTTGCTGCTAAACCAGACAACCACAGTAGGATTCCAGAACTCACAGAGCAGAAGAGAACGGACTCCCTCAAGTTGTCCTCTGACCCTACATGCATGCCATGGTACCCTTGAGCACGCACACCTACAGAACTCTCTCAGCATCCGGTTTCCTGGGCTCTAGAACACACACAGAAAGCAGGGGGAATGGCTGGGAGGAAACTAGGGGATTGAGTGGAACCTGGAGCAGGAGGCTGAGACCGGCCTGGGCTCCCTGACTACCCGTGCATGGGCCTTTGAAGGAGCGTCCCAAACAGAAGTGAGGGCTCCCAGGGTTGGTGTATTTTTAAGAATGACCCTCAGGTAGCTGAGCTTATTTGGAAACCACAGTTGAGGGATGAAGAGGAAACCTGGGAACCTCAGCAAAGACAGGACTCCATAGTGCTCATATCCGGCTCTCTGCAAGCAGCTCCTCCCTTCCAGAGGAAGTGGAAAGGGCAAACCCCTGGCCTAAGGCCACACAGCAGGGGAGAATGGGGCTCGGACTAGGATTCGGACTCAGTTTTCTCTCTAAATTGCTGTTCTTAACCCCTTCCAAGCCGGCTCGGCTCTCTACTGTCGGCGAAGTTGCACGCAGAAGGACGGAAGGGGCGGGAAGAAAGGAAAGGCACCCGGCGGGCTCTTCCCACGCCCCGGTCACCCCGTCCCCTGCGCTGTCGAGCTGGGAGGTCTGCAGCCGCCTCTCCCTCTTGCGCAGCTACCCCCGCGGTCCTGCTGGAGCCCGCCCCGAGGCAGCTTTCTCACATCAGGACCCCGGGCGGGCGTGGGGACGCCGGCCGGCCGGCCCACGAGGCCGGAGGGAGGGAGGGAGCTCCCAGCGGGGGGCTGCACAACAAAACCACCCCCACGGCCAGCCCGCCGGGGTCCCTGGGCGATCGATGGGCTGTGCCGAGATGGCCCAGTGTTTCATGCCCTGTCCCCGGGGTGGACGCGTGGGCTGTGCGCGTGGGTCGCCAGTTCCGCGTGGCGTGCCTTGCTCGCTCCCTCGCTAGCTTTTCCCTTTTTCTTGTTCCTCTTTCTTTTTTTTTTTTTTTTCCTGGAGCGGAGCCCGGCGCCAGGAGTCTGGAACCGGCCTGACAAGCTTTTGAGTTATGGGGGAGGGGCGGCGCGCACCCCCGCTGCGAGGCGCGCCCCGATCCGGCGCGAGCCCGGGCGGCGGCGCCAGCGGCCCCGAGAGCCGCGCGAAGCAGGCCGGCCCCGGGCGCGGCCGCCCCCGCCAAGCCCGGCATTCCTTTCCGCTGAAGCTCTGGCCGGCTCTCAGCGCCCTAGGCGAGCCGCCGCCGAGCGGGGGCGGGGCTGGGTCCCCTCCACCCCCGGGAGGCTCTGCGGGTCCCTGCGGGTCCCTTCACCCCTGGCTGGTGGTCCCTCCCACCCCAAGCCGGTCCCTCCATCCCAGTGCGGTCTTTTGTCCCTGTCTGGTCCCTCCCACCCCCAGCTGGTTCCCCCCTGGATCCCCCTATACTCTGCACGGCTTTTCTAGCTTGTCCCCACCCCCGTGGTCATCTCTCCCACAGGTTGGACCCTCCCTCCACCTCAGTGTGGTTTCTTCTGGCCCTGCCTGGTCCCCTCCACCCCTAGCTGGTCCTTCCTTAGCCACACTACTGCTTCCTCCAGCCCTCGAGTGGAGGCGGAGGAAGACCCTTTTTATGGCCCAGAAGACCCTGCCTTCAGCTGGCCGTTGGGGACAGTGCCAAGCCGACACTTCCCAGAATCTCCTGTTTTCTTTTGTCCATTGTCTTTGGGCCTGGTGACAGCCCAGGGAGTACGAAGTAGAGAGACTTGGACACTGGCTGAACCCTACCCAGAGGGCTCTATGGTCAAGGCGTGGCCTGAGTGGGTGAGAAGTTCTCAGATTTACCAGAGAGGGCCCTTGAGTGGGCCAGCAGCAGACAGGACCCAGAGCCTTTGAACCTCTGGGTAGGTTCTGTGCACAGATCTCTCCTGGGTGCTAGCAAAGATCCAGTTGGAGCTGGCATTTCAATCAAACCACCACGCTCATATAGGGTGCCCAGCCAGACCCCCTGACCACCCACCAACTCCATCCACAGCCCAGCAAGTGTCTTCTGACCTGGCACTAACCAGACGCATCCCTGCATAGCCATGCCATGCTGCCTTTTCCTTTAAAGGCACAGGGCTGTGCCCTTCTGGGGGCCCTCTTAAAGCCTTGCAGCTAGTCTGAAATAGGTTAATAACAGCTCTGGCCTCCGGGTATAAGGTTTCCAGAGGGCTAGCCGATCTGGACAGCACAGGGCCTAACCAGAGGTTAGCCTTCAGCACACAGCCACTTGTTTCTTGTTACTGAGAGACTCACCAGGCCCCACAAGCCCCACTCCCGGTGACCCTTGACTGTAACTCCAAGAATGCAGGGCCTGTTCTGAAGCTGAACAGCCTGGCCCCTCCCCCGTCCCCTGCCAAGCAGAGTAGAAATCAAGCCAGACCAAGCTGCTGAGTAGAAATTTCCAGTCTCCTTGGCATTGCTGGAAGGGCTTGGGTGGGGCTCAGAGGTTTAGCTGGGCAGGCTCAGTGTTACTGAGGTGGGGAGGGACCCCCAGATGTTCCGAAAGCTGATTTCCAACCCCCAAGCAGTTGAGACATGACATAGGCTGCTGTCCGCTGTAGCCAGTGGGAGCTCAGCTTTTCTGTTTCCCTTCCCCAGGGTCCATCAAGGACAAAGCAAGCAGCCAGAACAACAGTGTGGCAGTGAGGCTGCAGGATCTGCCCAGAAGCACCCAGCACAACTGTTTGAGAGTAGACCGTTTAGTGACTAGCCCATTCATTGGGGTCACCCGGCTTCTCAGGGACATCTTGTTAGTTCCTTGGTCACCTAGAGAAACAGGGACCTCCCAGGGACCTAAAAACAACTTGGACTGAGGGTGCTTGGCACACAGACAGAACTTTGCTTTGTTCATGCTCTGTGACATAGCTGAATCACTCAGCCTCTCTGGGCCTGGTTCTGTCTGCCCATGCCTCTCACGTACACAGGAAATAAGGATTGCAGGGGGAAGGGACAGGCTGGGTCCTCTACTCTCTTGATCTATGTCTGAGTGAGATGAAGAACAAACAGAGCGGGTATTGAAGCATGGAAGGAAGGAAGACAGGAAGAAGGGTGAATGGTAGGATAGATGGCCGATGAGTGGTGGGTGAGTGAATGAATGAATGGATACACAGGTGGGTGGAAGGGTTTGGTGGGACAGTAGGTGAGCGAATAACTGGCCCCTGGCCTGACCTATGCACTGTGAGGCCTCAGGGCATAGCTGCCTTTCAGCATTCAGGCTTTGTGGCAGGGGAATGAGGAGTGGTCAATGACAGCTAGACAAGGCGGTGTCATGTAAGGCTTCCTCCAGAAGGAAATAGCCCATGCGCCGTGTTCTGAGAGCCACTGAGATGCCTGACACCCAAGGGTGTTCCCATTCATACACGGACTACAAGATGACACTGGTCACCCTGTAGGGGGCGCTGTTAAGGATAGAGGTTAAAGTTTCTGCTGTACTCCTTAAAATTCCTGGACCTGTTGCCTCAGCTTCTCCATCTGCAAATGGGCCAGCACCAGAAACTGCACAGATCCAATGGGACAGCTGTGGTAAGGACCTGTCCAGGAAGTGGAGCGGGTCACCTTCCTGGTTCAGACCCAACAGTGTCACACTACTTAAAACTGCCAGGTGACTTTGGACAAGGCACAGCCTCACCACTGGCCATAGTTTTGCACACACACAGCCAAGCTCTGCTGAACTGAGTAGCTTTGGTCCTTCTACACGTGCATATAGATAGCAGAATGGCCCAGAAACACACTCTGACTGTGCACTCAGACACACTCACACAGCACACACTGTTGTACACAGAAACATGCCCGCACACATCCATGTACTTTGATGCATGCCTACAAGCACACACATAAGTGTACATGGACACATACACATATGAACATGGATGCGTGTCTACAGCACACATACATACACATCTTTGCATACAGCATTCACCATTACATCCTGCCCCCTAAGTATGGACAACTGCCTTAGCACACTAGCCCCTGTTTTGGACACACTGCCCCAGCATCCTGGCACCTGCATAAGGTCACACTCCCATAATCGAGATGCTGGAGAACATAAGACACGTCTGCGCGCGCGCACACACACACACACACACACACACACACACACACACACACAGGCCACACAGATCCAGGCACACTTGCCTGCAGCACACAGGCACGCCCACACTGTGCAGCTCCCCCGCACAGCAGCTCACACTCCTTCCCGCACTAACACCCTTGCTCCGCTAAGCGCCAACTGTTGGCGCGCGAGGGGGGAGGGGGATGAAGCCCACGACTCAGCGAAGAAGAGGGGCGCGGGGGGGGGTGCGCGGGCGGGCGAGGAGATGACAGCCTGCGGTCCCCCTCGAGTCCCGGCTCATGAATATTAATGCGGCGGTAATTAAAATGCAGGGACGCAGCAGGATGGATGCGGTGCCTCCGGAGCGCTGTGCGGAGCGGGCGGGTGCAGCGGCTCCACGGCCGAGGCCGGGCCAGGGACACCTGCGTCCCGGTCCCCTCCGCCCCCGCGCCCTCGGGCGGGCCGCGCGCCAGGCCGTCTTCCCGGAGCCGCCTTCCTGCACGGCCGCTGATGTCAGAGGCTCAAAACTTTCCGCTTCCCGCCCGGCGGCCTAGGGCCCTGAGTCATCGCCGCCCCCGGAGCCCTGGCCCGCGACGTGTTTGTGCAGAACCAGGCTCCGCTGGCCCTGCCTGACGTCAGGGCTCGGGCTGCCAGGCCGCACAGCTGGGACGATGCCACCCGGGGGGCCTAGAGGAGGAAGTACACCTGCGTTTCTAGGTTCAAATGCGACGCTAGCTGCCTGACCTTGGACAGGGCCTTTCTGTCCCTGGGGAGCTCTGACTTTCTCATCTGCCTCTTAGCAGATGCCCCACAAATCTATACATACAGCCTTGTTAGGTGCGGTAGCTCCTTGCCCGTGACCCCACCCAGTAAGTACCCCAGAGGCTGAAGCAGGAGCATTGCTGGGAGTTCAGTGCAGCGTGGGCTGCAGGGTAAAACCTTGTCTAAAAAGAAGGAGGAGAAAGAAATAAAAGCTGGTAGAGGTGGGGTACTTTTAACCCAAGCTCTCTGCAGGCAAGAAGTTCTTTGTATATTCAAGACCAGTATGGTCTACTTAGCAAGCACCAGGCCAGCCTGGGCTGTACAATGAGGCTCTGTCAAAAAAAAGTCAAAATATAGAGAACAAGTGGCCATGGGGTGCCCAACCGCATCAGATACATCTACAGCAAAACATCTACATCTAACAGGCAGGGGAAACTGAGGAAGAAGGGGCAGAGAGAGCCAGGGCCCAGCACATCCGCTGTGAGGAATTGTCTTCTATACATGACAAGGAAACTGTGTCTATGAAATCGGAACAATATGGTCACCTAAACAAGACCTTCATAATGACACCAACAGTGAACATGCCCAGATGTACAGAAGAGGTGAGAATCTTACATGGCTTCACCCCTAGATGAAGAGCTACAGCCAATCAGTAACTGCTGAGAGAGAGGATGGTTCTCCAGAGACACGCCCCTTGACAGCTCATCAGATTCCAAAGGGTCAGCCATAAACACATGCATGTCAGAGAATACCGGCTGCACTCAGCAGGGGTGTGAGTGTGTGTGTGTGTGTGTGTGTGTGTGTGTGGTGTCAATGATAAATGCCTGTGATAGGTGGGAGAGCTGCCCTTGGGATAGGTCAGCCGCGACATTGGGAGAGCAGGCCCTGCACCTTTCCTGGGCAGCACAATAGAGCCAACTGGAGTGGGCAAGCCAGCCCTGATACTGTAAACATGGGGAGCTGTCCCCGTTACTCACCTGTCATGTGGTAGCATGGGCACAAAAGAGATACCCCCACCCCATCAAAGCCTGAGGCAGGTGGAGAACTGGTCCAGAGGCCATAAAAGCTGGACAGCTGGCCCTGCCCCTCATCCGATGCAGCACCCCAAGAGTGGCCCCAGGCCATGCCTGAGCAACACAGTAGAGCTGGCCCCCAAGTGTAGGTGTGGGCGATCCAACCCTGAGGACAGGAAAGCAGAACTGGCCCTGCCCCTTGCTCATTGCTGCAAGGGGTGAGCAAACCAATGCAAGAGAGCTCACCCTGGTGGTGAGGACAAGGCACAGCAGGCAGACTGGCCAACCCCTCAGCTACCCAGGCCCAGAACCAGGGTTATGGGTTGGCCCACCCCAACATCCACCCACTCTGTGATCCCCTGGAGATCAGTCCTGCAGACTCAAAGCTGCAGGCTCTGCACAACACAGGACAAGAGCAGGGTAACCGAGAAGACTCCCAGGGAGGGCCCACTGTAGCAGAAACCAGAGCCCTTGAACCAGACAATGACTCTTTAAAATGAACACTTGGAGTGAAGATACATGGACAAGAGGAGTTACCGCGACTCCCTGTGGCACACTACAGTTTCCATGACAAGATCCCCCCCTTTTTTTTTCTTTTCCCTTTTCTCTTAAATTTTATGGGGACTGGGTGCTGTAAGGGCGGGAAGGAGGATACACAGGAACAGAAGGTGAATAGGATTGAGATGCATGATGTGAAAGACACAAAAAATAAATACAAAGAAAGTTAAAAAATAATAATTAAAGAAGAGATCATGAATTTTATAGGGAATGGGGCAGGCACAAAAAAAGAAAAGAAAATCTGCAAACTTATAGAGCTAATTGTTCAAGTTGGGTAAACAGAGGCTGGGATGAGAAAGGGACCTGCCACCTGGCCAGCTGTCAAGGCATGACTCTGAATGAGGGCACCATCAACATTGAGGTCTGGGTTCAAATCCGAGCTTGGGCTCTGCCCCTGCTCTGCCCTCCACTCAGAGGTACTGGAAGGTTTGCTAGCAAAGCCAAGGCAGCTCTTGGCCGCCACACAGAGTGAGTGAATTTCCAGCACTGTCTGTTCTCTGGCTCTTTCCGGGCTGTTCAGCATTGCTGCGTTGGGACCCAACTTACAAAGAGGAAGCTAAGACTACATTGAGCGGCTGCTCTCAGGGCCTGAAGGATGGGGAGAGTGTAAGCATCAGGGTCCCAGCAGCTCTTCCTCACCTCTGTCTAACATCCCTCCCTGAACCAGCAAAACCCCTCACCTGGGCAGTGGCTGGGACTCCTCCGCTCTGGGCTCCCTGCCCACACTGTAGAAGCTAACAGACCTTGGAGGCAGCCCACCCTCCCTCCCCTCGGCCCCCACCCCCACTCCAGCCTCAGCCTTGCTGGAGCTCTTTCAAGTCCTCGGTACGCTTCCTCAGGACCTCTCCTCAGGCCTCCAGGCCTTTGCACAGTGCTGGTGCCTTCTCACTGCTGGAAACCTCCTTGTCTCACCCTGCTTTTCCACTTAACTCCTCAGACTCCATCTCTGCTTAGCTCTTCCCTTGGGGTGCGTCCCAGTTAGCACCACCCCGCCACACACACACACACACACACACACATGCTCCATCCACTGAGACTCACCTCACCTCTCCCTCATCACACAGCCCATTTCCCACACCACAGACCTCTGACACTGCCTCTCCTCAAGTCAGCCAAGCCTCCCATGTTCCCTGGTGGTATGGACCTCCACTGAGGGCAGGAACCCTAATATAGGCTTTTTGGGTCCAGTGCCAGACCCCAGTGCCAAGTCTTGCTCAGGGACTAGCCTCTAAGCTCCCTCCCCCACCAGCCTTACAGTCATTGCTGCCACAGCCCATCTTCCATTCAGCTAGGGGCTATCCTTCCTGTGGGCCAGCCTTCACCTTCTCCCAGTCACTCTGACCTCTACTGCAGCTCAGGAATACAGACCTAAGATCACCTCTGTCTTGAATCTTAACCTTCCCATCTGTAAAATGGGACAATATTGAAGATTACCTTGCAAAAACTGGGCAATGTCTTGGTGGGAATCTTTTGTGTGGCCAAAAAGGTAGGCGAGGTTATGGGAGAAAGGGGGTAACTAACCAGCATGTTTGCAGAGGCCCCCTCCTGTTCCTTGGGTACCAAGACCTCTCCTTGGCCCCCCAGGAGCCCAGCACCCACACGCAGAGTGGAACACATCCTTTCATGTGCAGAGATGGAGAAACAAAGACCTTGAAGAGTGGACATTGGACTTTGGGAACTGTGAATGAGGATGTGTCGCCAGGTTGGGCAGCAGTTACCCTGCTGCATCATCCATAGTCCAGCAGTGACAGGTGGAAAGCTTCGGGGGTGGACCCAGGAACTGCCATGTTTGTTCTTAACTGTGCCCAGGGATGAGGAATGCTCGCTCCATTGGTAGACTGTGCTTGTCTAGCATAAGGTCCTGTGTTAGGTCCAAAGAACTGCACCAGGCATAGTTACCTAGATCCTCCACTCAGGACACAGAGGCAGAAGGATCAGGCATTCAAGGTCATCCTTGACTACATAGCATGTTTAAAGCTAGCCTAGGCTACATGAAATTCTAATTTTTAAAAAAAAGTGGGAAATAAAAGTTCTGCCAGATGGTTGGTGCAGGTGTCCTTTAATCCCAGCACCCAGAGGCAGGGCCAGAGGCAGGTGGCAGAGGCAGGCGGAGCTCTGTGAATTCAAGGCCAGCCTGGTCTACAAAATCAGTTCCGGACAGCCAGAGCTAAACCCTGTCTCAAAAAATAAAACAAACAAACAAAACAAAACAAAACAAAAAAGCCCTTAAACATGTTATATATGGACCTATGTGAATTTCAGAATTCCTCTGGAATTCTCTTTATCAGTTTCATTCCCTATTTCTAAGTATGATTTGTATACCTTTGCCTTAGCAGGGAGCAGGGTGCTTAAGGGCAAACCTGGAGGGCTGGGGAGATGGCTCAGTAGTTAACAGCACTTGCTGTTCCTCCCAAGGTCCTGAGTTTGGTCCCAGTACCCACATCAGGCAGCTCATAACCATCTATAACTGCAGATCCAGGGATTCCTACATCTGTGACAGAGTAACAGGACAATTTGGTGATCTGACCAGGTACTCAGGTCGAGGCTCTCTGATGGGTTTGGGGAATGCATCTGCATAACAGGTAAAGAAACAGGCTGGTGGATGGTGACCCTTCAAAGCCACACTGCTATTCCAAGGAGAGGGTAAGATTCCCACTCAGACGTCAATGAAGCTCAATTTCTACCCATCAGGCTGCCCTACCTTTACAGACATAGAAAAGCTTGGGAGAATGGCTGGAAGCAGGTGGTAGCCCCCACCCCTCATGTT
This sequence comes from Sigmodon hispidus, assembly GCA_004025045.1. Taxonomy (NCBI): domain Eukaryota; kingdom Metazoa; phylum Chordata; class Mammalia; order Rodentia; family Cricetidae; genus Sigmodon; species Sigmodon hispidus. Next base: position 7,907 of record PVIH01020481.1, on the reverse strand, counting down.
AGTATTGGGAGGACTCTCTAGAGACTACCCCTCTGGCCAGTCCCTCTGGGTACAAAGAAAAGCTTCAGTTTGCAGAGGTAAAGACATTTGCCCAAAGACCCACAGAGATTGACCCTCCCTTCCCCCCCCCCAATGTAGCTAGGAGGGAGAGGAGCCTCCTGATTTAGATCTTGGTCTGTAGCTTGCTTCTTGTGTCACAGAACTTCTGTGGCTAGTGTCCTTGTCCCAGAGAATAAGAACATGAGGTCCTGCTACAAAGGGGCTGTAAGGAGTCAGTGTTGAAGCAGACAGCAAGTTTCAAGGAGCAGGGAACACATGGTACATCCTAGCTGCTCTCTCTTGGAGGATGTGGGATCCAGTGGTCTACAATGCCCAGTGACCCCCTCCACGATGCCCCTACCGAGACCAGGAGGCGCAGCAGCTGCAAGCCTGGCTACTGAGCTGTTTCCTGCTGTACACTGGCCTGGAGTGAAGCGAGTTGGCCACTGGATGCGCCACAGATCATCAGCTCCTGCTGTGTGATTTCTATTGGGCTTGGGGTGGGGGTTAGAGAAAGCCCCCCCCCAGGTGAAGAGCAGAAAGCATGGCTCCAAAGCTTTCTTTGGGGAACACAAAGAACCCAGTACAGAAAGGAATATAATGTGTTCCACCTATGCAGAGAGCTGGGGCCAGTGCCTGGAGCTCAGGGCCATAGCGCATGAGCTGGCCATCAGTGGGGCATGATGTGGCAGGGATCCTAACTTAGAAGCCAGCTCTGGCACAGAGGAAAGACTGCCTGGGTGACCTAGGGATACCAGGTGGGCATGGCATGTGAGACAGGAACCCTGGGAGGGGGCAGAAGAGGAGCAGGTGGGCACAGGTTTGGGTGGTGGGAAGAAGCACATTAGCTTGGCACTTGGCTTGTGGTTCAGAGGGAGAGCCTTCAATGGCTTCAGGGACATAGCCAGGGTGGGTGTGGCTAGAAGCAAAGGGCAGAAGAAAATTTCAAGGAAAGAGCCCTGGATCTAATGAAGACCACCCCAGCTGCAGCTGCAGCCCAGGGCATTTAGCAAGGACTCCTCCACTTCAAACTGGTGATTCAGGGAGCAGCCTGATTGGAGCCCTAGGCCATCCAGCTCCTTCCTCAGAGACCCTAGCGCGCCTCTTGGGCCCTAACCTGCCATGTGGGCACCCTCAGACCTCAGGTGACCAGCAGATGGCTGTCTGTGGAAGTGTGGCCTTTGGACTCCCAAAGTGCACCATCTACCCAGATCCCAGGTATGCACGGCCTGCACAGGACCATGAGAGTTGCTACAGATAGAGCTGGGGTGCCTGGGGGGAAGCCAGCCACTGCACATTTCCTTCTGGATGCCAGGAAAATGAAAACTAAAAATACAAACCCAGCCTTGGAGACCTGTATCTGTCCTAAGGAAGGCGGATTCATTAGGGAGGAGGGAAGGAGTTTGATTTAGCTGTTTGCCAGCCTGGTTTATAACTTGTAAACACTCAGGTAGGCCTATGGTCCTCTGCGCATACTCCTGCCTCCACCCTTCCGATGTCCACAGAGAAGCAGCCTTGTGGGCCAGTAGCTGACCCTTGGCTATGCTCCATCCTCTGAGGACCCTAAATTACCTTCTGACCTTCCCAGCCTTTTCGCTGTACCTGCCCCAGGGTCCTCTGCTGTGGAGAGCTCTGTCCCAGATCATATCCCTGGAGACGGGGTTTTCCACTGCCACTGGTCAACTACAGGAGGCTTGCTGGGGTCTGACCCGCTAGGCAAGTTCTGCCTCTCCTGTGAGAGGCAGCGCCTCCTTGCAGAGCCACCCAGCTCTGAGACTGGCTGGGTGTAACCTTGAGCCATTTGCTCTCCTGAAACCCCATCTTCCCAGAGGTACCCCTTGCACTTAGGCGCATTGTGAGACTCAGAGCCCACGTGTGTGCCCCGCATTTGGCAAGCAAATGGCGGGGATTAGGAAGGGCGCGAGTTACATCACCCACTTCTTTTTACAGCTGAGAAAAACAAGGCAAGCAAGGCTCAGGGAGGTGCAGCAGTCTGCCCAAGGTCACACAGCTTGGAAGAGGTCAGGGTTGGACCACTTAGACTGCACCCATGGGACCATGGGATTGTAGCCCTGAACATCCTTCACTTCTCACCATCCTCTCAACTCTCAGGATCTGCAGGTCGCGTGTGGGGGTAGTGTGCAAGTGGATGGCAAAGAGCACCTTTCAGGGAGGAACGGGTTAATGTGCTCCGCCGCATTGGGCCGGCCTCCAGGAGAGCCAACCAATAGGCTCGCTTGGTGATGAGGTAATGCGGGGACGCGAGTGGGCGGGGCCTGAGTGGACGCCGCTACTCCTCCTGGCGTTCTGCTCTCCCTAGCAACCCCTCACCTTTGACCTTGACATCCTGACTCCACTCCCAATCGAGGGACAGAGATCACCAGGCCCCTGCAGCACGGAGCTTCAAGCACTGCTGTAGGTGTACAGAAGCATCCTGGCGTGTGTCGCAACCCCAGGGTCTCAGTTTCCCTTTCTGCAATTTCTTAATTGTCAAAGGCCCTCTCTGTGGGAGACCTACGTGTATCCCAGGGCAATAAGAAGTCTTTCCTTGCTTTTGACCTCTGCCCTGTTCCGGTGGCTTGGGACCAAGGAGTCACCCGACCGACCAGTCACCCCCTCCACATGACCCCGACCATCCTTAGGGGGCGGCACCTGACCAGTCCTTCTGCCTCGGTTCTGCTAAACCAGGGGCTATGACAACAGCAGCATCAGCAGGCTCGCGGTGGTAGTTAGAGGACAAAGTTCATCCAGCCATCAGCTTTAGCTGAGATAAATTCGTTGAGCGTCTACCAAGCGCCCAGAGCTTGGGCTCCGGGTGGCCTGGCGCCCTACAGCTCTCCAATGTACACTGCGTGCTGCAGGCCTCCCGGGCACGAAGCGGTTAACGCCCTTGCAACGAGCTGGCAGCGCTGGCTGCCCGGCTTATTAGTCAGCCGGCAGGGAGGGGGCGGAGGGAGGGAGGGAGGGAGGGAGGGAGGGAGGGAGGGGTTCAGTGGAGAGCCGCAGAAAGCTATTCTCAGGGGCTCCCGAGTGTGGGGAGGGCGGCTCAGCGGGAACTGCCGCTTCCCAGAAAGTTGATTATTTTTAACCCAGGAAGAAGAAAGGAAGGAGGCCCAGGGAGGACTCAGGGAAAGGAGGAGAGGAGAGGAGAAGAGAGGAGAGATGGGGGAGCAAGAAGAGAAGGGATTCGGAGGGGAAGGGCAGAGCAGGGAGGAAGGAGAGGCTGAGGTATCCCCAGCCAGGGTTGAGGAGTGTGCTGGTGGATTCTGGGAAAGAGGTAGATGTGGAGGTCACCGCCTCCATGCTGGACCCAGCACCCTCTGCCTCTCAGGGCTTGGGGGAGGGGAGCAGGCACAGGGCAGTTAGAGTCTCCCCGGGAGGGTTTTCGGGTCAGTGGGGGGCACAATGGCACGACCTCGGTCTGGTCTTTGAGATGACTCCCGGGACTCAGCATGGAAGCTCTGGGAAAGCGGACAAAGGGGATGTCTTGATGCTTGGACAGGGAGGGGGATTCACCAGAGAGGACCCCAGGTCGCATCTCTGCTTCTAGGTGGTATCAGGCTAAAAAGGCGGCTCAGGGGATGGAGCTGGCTTCACACTGCCAGACAAGACAGAGCTAGCTGGCCCCAGGGCTCTCACTCCTTTTAGGGAGGCTGAGATGGGCAAGTCATAAAAAATGCACTGGGTCCCCTCAAGAAGGCAGCAGACCGACTATCAGGGGTCTAGGCAGGCTGCTCGGGGCAGTGGGAGGGGTCTGATCTCAACAGAAGTCTCCCAGAGAAGAATGTCTGAGGGTCTACAGAGGTGACAGGGAAGGCCAGACTGACAGTCCCCAGGCTTCAGATCCAAGTGGTCTAACAATGGCTTACAGAGCAGAAAGAACAGGCCTCCAAAGCTCCCTGGGATTGTGGAGAACTCGGAGCCTAGAGGAGATTCTAGGAGCCAACCACTCTGGGCCAGCATCAGGAGAAAGCTGGATAACCTTCTCTGGGAAGGGCCCTCTGGACCCTGGGAGCTGAAGTCAGATTTGGTTTGAGGTGTGGAGGACAGGACTGGTTTGGGTGAAGGAGGGATCAGGGAGGGAGGAAAAAGTCATAGGAGCAGGCTCACCGGAGGTCAGGTTTGCTTGTTTGAGGGTGTTGTGGTGATAGCCGGGTGTACCAGGTAGAAGGAAGGCACGGAGAAGAGGGCTGAGGAACTGTGGAAACTGCTAGAATGTTGGTGGACTAAGTCTGATCACGGTGGGTCTGCAGTGGAAGCCGAGGAGTCACCTGAGCCTGCTACGACAGATGTCTGTGTGTGCAGCCGGAGGAAACAGTGAGGCCCAGCACAGTGTGTGGCCAGCAGGGCCCCTGCTTGGAGACCAGGAAGGTATCATGGGTCAAGAGCCCTCAGGTGTGATGCAAGGGCAGATCTCCGTGTTTCTCGTTCTGAAGGCCATGACTCCACTAGAGATAGACTGAGAGGGACCCAGCTACCACTACACAGTCATTTTGGAACCCTGACCAGCCTCTGACCCTTCCCCAGCAGCCATCTTGGACTGTTTTGCCCATGACTTTACCTCCACAGAGCATAGCAAGCCTCACTAGGTCACTTCCAAGCCTTAACTACTGTCTGGGGACTGTCCTGCAAGATAAAGAGTAGAGTTCAGCACAGGCATGACCCACCCAGCCATGAGTCTAAGCTCCAGAAAGGACCGGAGCTGCAGTTTGGGCTGAGAGCAGAGGCCGAGCCAGGAGTCCCAGATGCTCTGGAACAGGGCAGAGAGGAGGTAAAAAGAGTTGGCGGCTTGGAACTGAGTCCCGGGACAGAGTGTCTGTCTGTTCCTCTGAGCTGTATTCACAGCAGAAACTCGGAGCCCTAAGGCTCCACCCCTACCCTTCAACCAGCATTGCCAAAGCCAAGGCCTAGGGGAGGGGGAAGTTCTAGCACACAAAGAAGCCAAAGTCCTCATCCTCCCTCCGGCTCTGAAGGCCTGCCATGTTGCCATTCACTCTGCTCCCCTGCTCCACCCTCTCATCTCCTCCTCCAGGGGTGGACAGACCTGAACCCACACCATGGCTGACTCGGAGCTCAGCCAGCCTCCCCCCATCCCTAACTCCATCTGCAAAGTGGGTGTAGTAATGCTTCCTTGGAAGCAGAGAAGGATGAAGGCCAGGCTGTCAGTCACAGGCCTGAGGCCCACAGGATGACGAGGGTGCAGGTTAGAACCCTCTAAAGTGTAGACCCCCACTTCCCACCATCCACTGGGAGAAGCCAAGCACAGAACAGCTGGCCAGGGCCACTGAGTTGCGCCTCCTGCTCTAAGCATCTCTGAGCTTCGGGGGATCTGTCCCCCTCAACAGGGCCTGTGGAGCACAAAGGGGGAGCCCAGGCAGAGAAAGAGCCTCGGGCAGGCGGGCGGGCGGGCGGCAGGCAGGCAGGCAGGCAGGCTCTGAGCGGCTTTGCTGGGCTTTCTTCTGCCTCTCTCTTTCTTTGTTAAGCTCCTTTTCAGCTGCGCAGGCAGAGCCTGGGTGTTCCGAGCTGACAATAATTGCTGCGTCTAGACAGTGTCTGGTAGGAGGCCTCCTCTGTGCCTGCCGGCCTCCCCGAGGCTCCCAGGCCTGGCCCACAGTCCCTGCCCGGCACCCTCAGATCGTTCCCACACCCCTGCCCCTCTGCGGATGCCAAGGGCCCCCAAGTCTGTCTGCCTTAGGAGTATATTTCTCCTTCTACTACCCTAGGGTAGGTCCATGATCTGTCTCCCGACTCTTCCATTTTGTGACCTTAAGTTCAGGAACAAGATACTGTCCAGGCACCTGGTGCTGCCAGAGGCCTTCCCCTAAAGAGCCAGAGTTCAACAACCAAAGTTGGCAGGTGGCCTTGCTGGGTTCTGAGCTGAGCCTGGGATCTCCGGGCTCAATTCTAAGATGTCCTTCCAGGTCCTTCATCATCTTCCTAACCCAAAGCCCAATAGGAGTGCATGGGAATCAGCACAGGAAGAGTTAGAATTTCCCAGACTGCTGCAAGCAGTCACCAATAGGTGTTTTCAAGGCACTGGGGATGGGAGCAAGAAACTGATGTCAAGAGTTCCGAGATCCATCTGTGCCCAGCTCAGCCCTGAAGCTCTAGAAAATTCCCCAAAGTCTCCAAGAGGATGTTGGAGCAGGCACTCAGGGTGAGCCACAAACAGTAACAATAACAAGCAGGGTCCGCTCAGCTCTGCCCTGCTCTGAGAGTCTGCAGACTCAGTCTGCATTTTAATGTGGTTGACACTCCCTAGGAGAGGCCTTGGGAACTAGAAATATCCAAATTAACCTCTGAATAGCACCTTTTTATTTTATTTTGTTGGGGGGTGGCAGTATGTATATGCTCATGTGGGTGTTTGCATGTATGAGGGTGTATGTGCACAGGTGCAAGCCAGAGGATGCTGGAGGTCGCTGCCCAGTGTAACCCCCTCCAGCTTTATGTTTTGAGACAGGGAATCTCATTCAACCCAGGACTCACTAATTCAGCCAGGCTAGGGAGCAAGTTCCCAGGATCTGCCTGTCTATGCCTCCCCAGCCCCGGGGTAATGGATACCACTGTGTCTGGCTTTTAAGTGGCTTTGGGGAATCAAACTCAGATCTTGATTCTTTCATGGCAAGCACAACGGAGCTGTCTCCCCACCCCCTGGTTAGCAATGCCATTTTTATAGGTCAGGAAGCAGAGCATAGAGGAGCCTGCTCAAAGACGGGCAGCAGAAGTAGAGAAGCCAAGATCTGAAGCCCAGACACTGGCGTCAGAAGCCCCGTAATGATTCACTGTGCACGGCTGCACAGGCAAGAGCTGGGGGTTTGAAGCCGTCCTAGGGAAGCAAGGGTTTATTTCAGTGGCAGAGCACTTGCCTAGAGCACACAAGGCTCTGCGTTCATCTCCAACATTGTAAATAATAAATACAAGTCCAGCATGGCGAGGCAGCTACACATGTCACCCCAGCACTGGGGAGGCTGAGGTAGGCTTGTCCAGACCAGCCAGGGCTACACAATGAGACTCTCTCAAAACAAAACCAAAACCAAAATCAAAAGCCAAATAAGTCCTAGGTCAGCCTGCTTCAAAAATAAAACAAAAACTAACCATACCAACAGAAAAGAAATGCAGAAAACTAAACTAAATCCATTATAAAGAACATTAAAATTGTCCTACAGACTTGGGGATGAGTCCAGGGCCCAGTGCTAAAGGACAACAAAGAATACCTGGGACCACCCACCCGACAAGTGTGTCAGTGTACCCCAGTGTGTCAGTGTACCCCAGTGTGTCAGTGTACTCCCATGTGTCAGTGTACTCTCGTGTGTCAGGTGTACTCCAGTGTGTCAGGTGTACTCCAGTGTGTCAGTGCACCCCAGTGTGTCAGTGTACCCCAGTGTGTCAGGTGTACTCCAGTGTGTCAGTGTACCCCAGTGTGTCAGTGTACCCCAGTGTGTCAGGTGTACTCCCATGTGTCAGGTGTACCCCAGAGTGTCAATGTACCCCAGTGTGTCAGTGTACTCCCGTGTGTCAGTGTACTCCAGAGTGTCAGTGTACCCCAGTGTGTCAGTGTACCCAAGAGTGTCAGGTGTACCCCAGTGTGTCAGTGTACCCCAGTGTGTCAGTGTACTCCCGTGTGTCAATGTACCCCAGTGTGTCAGTGTACTCCAGTGTGTCAGTGTACCCCAGTGTGTCAGTGTTCCCCAGTTTGTCAGTGTACCCCAGTGTGTCAGTGTACTCCAGTGTGTCAGGTGTACCCCAGTGTGTCAGTGTTCCCCAGTGTGTCAGTGTTCCCCAGTGTGTCAGTGTTCCCCAGTGTGTCAGTGTACCCCAGTGTGTCAGTGTACCCCAGTGTGTCAGTGTACCCCAGTGTGTCAGTGTAC
>PVIH01020480.1:0-32281 GCA_004025045.1 Sigmodon hispidus | reverse complement strand
GTTCGAATCCGCCCCTCATAGACCCCTGCAGTTGGTTTGCTCAGTTCACTCAGTTCAGGGTCGCAGTAGGGCTCTTAGTAGATTCCCTGAGCAGCAGGGGCTGCGGGTGTGGCCAGGTGCAGAGTTCAGCTGCCCCTGCTCCAGAGTGCGCTGGGACGCCGCAGAGAGCACAGGTCCCGGTGGCGGAACCGGAAGCAGTCTACCTACTTCTAATATTTTACCTCCTGTGTTGTCTCATTTCCTTTTGCAGAATTTTGACACAGGGAGTAGAATGTAATTGTACTGGTAGCCATCTGCAAAGAGAATTGCAAGAATTTACAGTTCCAGCTGCAGATACTACCATTCTACAACAGCAGGTACAGCAGGAAGAAAGTAGATAATTAGCTAACTAACTTTGCTGTTACACGATGTTTTAACATCCTTTTAAGATCGGTGTTTGAATCCCATCTGCACTCAGGAACACACTGGTTGGGTAATTTTAGTCACATCTTGTTTTGTTCACTTTTTTCAAAGTGTATGTTGGCTCACAAGGCTGCAGCAATGGGTGTTGTGGTAGTTTGAATGAGACTGGCCCCACAATCTCATAGGGAATGACACTTTAGGAGGTGTGGCTTTGTTGGAGGAAGTGCATCACTGTGTGGATTAGGGCTTCAGGGTCTCATATATGCTTAAGCCACACACAGAGTCTCAGTTCACTTCCTATTGCCTTTGGATCAAGATGTAGAATTCTCAGCACCATATCTGTCTGTACTCAACCATGTCCCACCATGATGATAATGGACTGAACCCCTGAGCTTTAAGATACTCAATTAAATGTTTTCATTTATAAGAGTTTCTGTGGTCATGTTGTCTCTTCACAGCAATAGAAACCCTAAGACAAGTGTAGCACTGATGGTTGGTGAAACTTATAAGATCTAGTGGTCACAACAGTTGCAATAATACCTAACAAACGCTATTGTGTTCCCATTTACAAACTTTTTGATGCTTTTTTCATTAATTTTGTTAATTGAAATTTTAATAGATGCATTGTTTGCCACACAAACACACACACCCCTTCTATTATCTTTCTCCATTCCTGTTGATCAACAGCCTCCATCACTATTAGCCCCATTCCCATATTCGTGGCTGCTTGCTTTGATTTATGATTCATTAGTTTCACCAGGACTGTTAAAGCCTGCAGAGGTCATCAGAGGGTGCACAAATATAAGCAATTTCTCTCTAAGACTTTGCCACTAGTAAGTAGTTCAGCAGTAATGGGTACAGCTCTGGATCGGTTCGTCCATCCATGCCAGAGTGTAAACATGCCCATCCTTGGGCAGAACCAGTTCAGGCATCAACAATTCATAGTGGCAATAGCTGTATCTTACCCAGAGGGAGCCTGTAACGAGTCTGTGTCCCTGTCCTGCCAGCTCCCAAATAATGTCACGGAGACTTATTAATTATGAAAGCTTGGCTTATAACTTAAGTGCTGTCCTACAAAGAGGAAGAAAGAAAGAAAACTGTTGCTGCCTTTTTACTCACCGGTTGTCCAAATGAGCAACTGCAACTCCCCTGCTACCTGCAGCTGTTCAGCTACAAGCGCTGAGGCCCGAGGGAATTGTGTTCCATCAGGTGCTGATTCTTACAAAGGTACAAAGGAAACTCTAATCTCTGTCCCTGTAAAGAACTCAAGATTCAAAGGCTGAGGTGGAATTCTGCACTCCGGTCGTCGCTCTCCCTGGAAAAGTCCTCTTTAAAGCCCTTCCCCACCCTGCTCCCCGCTACCACTTCCTGAAGCAGCCTCCTGATTGCAGGTGAATTTTATTTAATCAAACACACCTCTGCATTACTAAACAAATGTTCCAGGGCATAAACAAAAGTAACGTAGCTTAAAATAATATTCGGCAACATTCAGACGTGTTTCCTAACTACCTCATAAATTAACCCATCTCTAGACATCTACATTTTAACACGTGGCTTTTTACCTTTCCTTCTGTATAACCAACTCCCTCCAGCCCTCACTGGCATCTCGTCTGTGCCTCCTACTTCCTCTCTCTGCCCGGAAGTCCCACTTATACCTCCTGTCTAGCTGTTGGCCATACAGCTCTTCATTAAGCCAATTTCAGCAATGTATCTTCACTCAGTGTACAAATAACCCACAACAGAACCCATTTTGCAGCCTGTCCTGTGGCCCTTACATTCTCTCTGCCTTCACTTCCCAAGTGTCTCCTGAGCCTCACAATGGATGGTATTAACGTTTGGTTTAGGACTAGGCATTCATTCGTCCCTTATTCCCAACATCTAGTACAGATATGAAGCTCTGGAATTCACCATAGTTCTCTGGAAAGAGGTTTCTCTGTGAATTCACTGTCCCCAACAGTCAGTAATGTTCCTCTTGAGTTGTCCCTTCATGAGAGGTGACTGTACCATCTCCTCCAACCTGACATCAAGCTGCATCATTCCAACAGCCTAACTCCAGCCCTGGTGATGTACTAACACCTTGGAATTGAAAAGACCTATTTTCCCTGAAGTTCCAATTATTAAATTTCTACCAGAGTAAAATTTTTAAAAGGTCCAAGCTTCCTTCTAGTATCCAGTTACATTTAAAGCCCTATGTGTCATTTTGTTTGTTTGTTTGTTTTGGTTCTCCGATACAGGCTTTCTCTGTCAAACAGTACTGGCTGTCCTGGAACTCACTCTGTAAACCAGGCTGGCCTCGAACTCACAGAGAACTGCTTGTCTCTGCCTCTGGAGTGCTAGGATTAAAAGCCTGCCCCACCACTGACAGGCAACCCTGTATCTTAAAGTCACCCCACAGAACATTTCATTTCTTGGGGGATTTGGGCTTACTGTGTAAAAGTCCAGGCTGACCTTGAACTCAAGATTAAACTGTCTCTGCCTCATGAGTGGTGGAATTATAGGTATGCATCACCACAACTGATTCACATTACTCTTAATTTTCATAAGACATTGTTAGATTTTTTTTTTCAGTGTATGTGTGAGGGCATGTCAGGTGGGGGGGGTGCCTGTGGAGGCCAGAAGAGGGACTTGGAATTCATGGAACTGAAAGTACGGGAGGTTGTGCGCTGCCACATAAGTGCTGGGTACTAAACTGGGATGATCTTGGAGAGCAGCCTGTGTTCCTATTCACTCTCCAGCCTCATCACAGGGCATTCTTAAATGACCAGTTGCCTTTCAGCAATCATGTAGAGACAACCCAGAACAACCATCAGAGGTCTAAGGAGTTTCTTACCCACTCAGACCTCCACCCAGATAAAGCTGGATCCCTAACTTCACCACAAAAAAGAATTTCAGGACAAACCAGAGAGAAGCAAAGTTGATTTCATTAGGCATTTAGATAAAGAGCTATCTGCAGGAAAGAGTGCATACCCAAAACATGGGCTCAAAGGCCTCAGAAAGGAGTCACATTGAAGTCTCTTGACAATGAACACTGGGCTGGAGAGATGACTCAGTGGTTAAGAGCACTGACTGTTCTTCTGGAGGACCTGAGTTTGATTCCCAGCATCCACATGGCAGCTAACAACTGTCTGTAATTCCAAGATCTGACACAGCTATACATGCAGGCAAAACACCAAATCACACATAAAAAATAAATATTAAAAAAAACCAATGAATACGATGTCACTTCTGTGGCTTTCTGGGGTGTTTTTTTCAAAAGAATTAACAAGATATAAAGATTAAGCAACAATTAAATAAACTTTAAAAGTTAAAAGGAGGGCTGGCTTCTCTGATTAAGGCTTGGAGTAGTATTTGTCTCTACAAGTAAGCATAAATGTTTTGAAGGCAACTTGATACTATTTCAATTTATTAAATAACCATATTCAATTTCCTCTTTCTAAGCTTATGCTTTCCCTCTCCATGGGTTTTTGGCCAGGTTTACTGTACTGGGTACAGATTCTTTACTGTAGATAGAGTTGCACATCCATCAGGGAGCTCTTGTCCACACACACACACACACACACACACACACACACACACACACACACACAACAGTAGTACTGCTATTGCACAAGGGCACTTCTTGCCTGGCAGGTCAACCTCCTACATCTGAAGATTCAGAGCTGCCTCCTCCTCCTCCTCCTCCTCCTCCTCCTCCTCCTCCTCCTCCTCCTCCTCCCCACCCTCAGCAGCCTGCATAGCACCTTCCAGGATTTTGTAAACTACCAGCATGGAAGAAACTTCGGATCAGTTCCAGCTTAATTTCTCTATGTCATGCATTCAAGGTGTGTGATTTCTTCTGCAGCTAGTTCTGGTATCTAAGCAACCAAGATAAATGGCAAGGCTCTGTATTGTTTTCTGGGGGGAGCTCTGGACCCTCTCTAATCAACACTTATAGGGTGGTATTCCACCCCTGGCCCAGAAGAAGGCTCTTCTTTAATAATTCTGGCTTCTGAAAGTAATTTTTCAAGGCATACAGGGTATTGTATTGAAGTTCTTTAAAAAAAAATAAAATAAATTATACGTTCTTTTAAATTTGGTTGCAAATAAGATCATGTCCCCTGAGTTTTGATTAAGACCCCCATGCATCTTCCTGCTTAAACTTTTTCTCTCCCCAATCCTCCTCCCCCCTCTCCACTTTGATCTTACCTACATTATACAATCCCCACTGCCTCAAGGGATCCCACCCAGTAGCCTCTCTCCACATTCCTGTCCAACCGGTACTCCAAGTTGAATACACAAAATTAGAGATTCTGAGCTAGGATTCACAATAGAGGGAGAATGTGCAGGATTCATTATTCTATGCCTATGTTGTCTCACTCATTATTACTAGTTTGGTTTTTTTGTTTGTTTGTTTTTCAGTTTCATCCATCTAGCTGGAAACATAAATGTTTCTTCACAGCACAGTAAAAACAATCTATTGTGGATCACGAGCTTTTGAGCCAGGCAGAGCCTATATGAACATGTACTTTTTAATAGTCATACAGCTGAGGAAGGGGAATTACAGACAAGAGAGTATCCAGGGGGCATGTAGTAGGACATGGTTTGTTTCTTTTAAAGTTACATTTACTTATTTATCGTGGGTGGTGGGGAGGAGGGCACTTGACACAGAATACATATGGAGATAGAAGACAATTTGCAGGAATCTGGTTCTTGCCTCCATGTGGCTTCCAGAGATTGAACTCAGCTTGTAAAGATTGGTAGCAAGCACTTTTAGCCCCTAAGCATCTTGCTGGCCCTAGTAGTACATTCTTTAAAAGGTTAAAATGGTTCTACCAGGTACAGTAAGGTAGCCACTGCCTGAATATCCTCAGTACTTCTTCTCCACCTTCTCTGGAACCCCAAACTCCCTCCATGATACCACGAAAGGCTAACTCCCTATTAACAAGAGCCAGAGACAGCCTGGTTGGTGAGCATGGGCCCCAGGGGCCTGAGCGTTCTGAGTGTGACCTTACTTCATCCTCTCATTCTCTCTGTCCACTGTGAGTTGAGGGGCCTCCTCTTCTACAAGTTCCCACTACTACATGGCTCTGCACCATGGAGCCAAGAGCAGTGGACTATGTATCTGAATCCATGAGCCCAAACAAGCAGTTCCTCCACACTGATTGTCTTCTCAGGTGTTTTGATCACAGCTGCACAACATAAACTAATACAAACATTTAAATCAAGTAATTAAAATTAAATATTTAAAAACTAAGATAACCATTCGTATGTTACCTTGAATTTTGGAGTTTAAACATCTATAAAGCCTTAATTAGGAACTTCAAATAGATTATCTTGTAATATTTCCCCTACTTTATTTCCTAGTTTCTTGCATTCATAATACTTTCTAGTCCACATTATGAATACTTTAAAGCCAAGTTGTGGGTCATATTCTTTACACTCCCTCAGAAGACCTAGCATACACCCATCAACTACAAAATAAATAGAGAGCTGAATTAATTGACAATTTAGCAAAAAGAAGTTGAATGATAATGCCAACATTTCTAGGCCAGCCCAATTCAATTCCTACGATCAAATTCAATAAATATTCATTCAATAAACTCAATGAATCTTACACACTGGGCCAAGTAATTTGACTTTATAAAACTGCAAGTCTTACACTGTAACACTCATAATCTAGTCAGAATTTATGATTGGGTTTTTGGATGCTTTTCTTAGTACTCAGTGAACCTTAAAAGGAGAAACACATACTCCTTGTAAATTCTTTATTTGTTCTTTAATATTTGCACAAAGGAAGCAGCTTCCCACATTTCTAAGGCTACTCTTTAGGAAACATCCACGCATTCCAGAAGCTAAGGAGAAATATGTAAAATAAGACAGTTACTGAATCTTGCACTATCAGACTAGCCCACATGGTTTTCTCATCATTAGTACCAAAAGTTCCATCAATGTATCATAAGTAATCAAAGGGTATATAGTCACCTCAGAGAGAAATTCCACCATAGCTGTGGAGTTCCAGGAGCCAGTTTTTCTCATTAAAAAGTCAAAGGCAGCAGACAGATGCAGAGTTGAACGGGGCTGACAATTACTGCTAGGGAGAAACAGCACTGGAGTGTTATTGCTGGGCATCTGATGGAAATTAGTCTTGCCCTGGTTTATCCAATTCATCCAGTGGAACATATTCCCGCTAAAACATCCTTTTTGGTTGACATTTAAGGATGAATCCACTGCCCCCTTTACTAGCTGAAGGATATCTGCACATGTGAATTTTGGCTCAAGTGGAATTACAGGACTTCTTTTAAACTTCTAGTTGATGCTGTGTGGGTTAGAGATGTTTTCCTTGGGTCTCGAGTCCTGTAATCTGTTTCCTGAGAAACTTGCCCATGGCTGGTGTTGCTATGAGAAAAGCTCAGCTTTGGAGATTAACAAAGCCCAAGACATAATGTTTAAATCCAAAGTAAGCAGCCATTGAAGAAGAGTGCTGGTTAATAGAGCCTCTGTCATTTTATAATTTTCAGTGATAGAATCTGTTGACCAGTTTTATAAGAGCTACCAGTTTACTGCTTGTGTAATACTGTAAAGTCTTATTAATGCAGCTGTTATGAACTTTTAGAAATCATAATTATTTTCATGTTACACTAAATGGAATGCATGATAAATATTATCAACAAAACAGTAGCTAGAATTTCAAGATGATCTCCGGGGCAGTATATTCTCCAGGTTCCTCTAGGTCACCAACATTGTTCCTTCTCTTTCTGCTGATTTTGCTGGTCCTACTTCAATTTTGTTATGCACACTATGGGGTGTTACAGGACCCTATCTTTAAACTTTCTATATACTGATAACTTCATTTTTGATAGGATCTCAGGTATCTCAGGCTGACTTTGAACTTACTATGTAGCCAAGAATGAGCTGGTCTTCCTGTGAGTTCTGAGATTGCAGATGTGTACCACCAGGCCCAGTAATGCAGTGCAGGAATAAAACCCGAGGCCTTACCATTGCCAGGTAAGCATGCTGTCAGCTGTTCTGTATTCACTGATCACTTATTCTTGGATGATAGTAAATGCCATTAGTTTAGTTTCCTACACTCCAAAGTCATGAATCCAATGGCTCAACCAATATGTCCTCTTTCAGATAAAAGAACATCTTGGTATTTCTACGTGCAGAATTAGAGAAACCCTGTCTAAACATAAATAAATAAACAAATCAAGTCTTTGATCACAGCATGCTTTTATTTTTCAGGCTTCTTCCAGACTTTTCACTCCACTCAATTGCAGTTCACAAAGCAATGTGGCCACTGGAAGCAAACTGACTTGATGCTTAAAAGGAATGCTGGAGCCCAACAATGACAGCCTAGGAGAGTAAAACCTAGTTGCAGCATTTACTGGCTTTGACCCTGGATGGATTAGCATGCCAACTTCTCAGCCGACACATCCCTAAAGTGGGGATAATAATTTTATTACTTCATAGGATAAGCTTCATAGCAATAAAAAATGTCAACCAAACTTGGAACCACTTAACTCAGAATCTTCGGTTAAAGCCATTTTGGGACTGTGTTTTCTACTATTTCCTGAAGCAATTGGCATTCTACTGTTTCCCTAACTACTATAATGTTGGCATTTTGTTTGTTATGTTGCATGGTCTTACTATAGGCTGAATTTTAGTAAACAAGAAATTCTTCAATTACAGAGATGGGCCCAGTCAATAACTGTGCTTCTGAGAAAATTAAAGTCCATTGGTATTAAGCATCTTATATGAGGTCAGACAGCTGGCAAAGCTGGAACTGTCTAACTGCATTATGTTTGCTCGACTGAGATCTTTGATCATGCTCTCCTTAATCCGGAGAGTCACTACAAAGCACACTCCAACCCAGGGAGACAGAGCAACAATCCGTTTCTTTTATATATTTCCAGAGAAAAACAACAACCAGTTTAGGGGACAGAGCTCCATCTAGCCCAGGATGTTCATGAACATGATATCTAGTTGATGATATCTAGTTGACCTTGAACTTCTAATCCTGTTGACTCCACCTCCTGGGAACTGGATTGCAACTGTGTACCATTACACCAGTCACAAGGTAGGAATCAAATTTAGGATTTATGTATGCTGGACAAGTATTCTACCAACTTAGCTACATCTCCAGCTCACTTTTTAAAGTTGGGTAACAAATTAACTTATCATTAACCAAAACCAAACATTGCACAAAAAAAAAAAAAGAATAGGTCTCTTACCAGCTTTAGACGCACCTAATAAAGTAATAAGAGGGCTGGAGATATGGCTCAGAGGTTGAGAGCACTGACTGTTCTTCCAGAGGTCCTGAGTTCAATTCCCAGCAACCACATGGTGGCTCATAACCATCTATGATGACATCTCGTATCCTCTTCTGTACTGTATACACAATAAATAAATAAATTAAAAAAAAAAAGTAATAGAAATCTCTTGTATCGCGGTAAAAACCCGCCGTGAGATATGTTTTAAATGGGGTTTATTTTGTGAAAATCACTTACAAAACAGAGACGGTTTTAAGAGAAAATGAAAGGATAAGGTTGTAGCGCGCCAGAGCCTTCCTAAGGAAAACTCCTCATCCCCACACCATACGTCCAAACGCCCACGCAGTTGGGCCGAACTGCGCACCCGGTCGGGAACTCTCGCGAGAGAATGCCGGCTTCCTGTCCTGGTCCTCTCCCTCGAAGGTCTACTTCCGGAATCCTTTCCAGTTAACCACGCCCCACTCATCTCCAGTCCTATGATGCGATCGTTCACATATATAGATCCTGATTTCCCGCTACACTCTTGCTTTAATCAAAGGATAAATTAAGGCCTCTGTTCAGCATAATTTGAGCCATTTTGTGCTTCCTAAGTATGTGTTATAATAGGACTATCCTTGCAGTTGTACAAAAGACAATGTACATTCTGCATAAAGTAAAATCTCCCAAGCTGCACTCCTGGATCCATGTGCATTCACTTCCAGGAGCCATTGCCTTAGTACTAAGTCAACAATGGCTCACGCCCAAATATTTTACCTGTGCGTAAAATCCTGCATTATCTACAAGAATTTTAACATTATCATCTTCTCTTCCATTTCTAGCTCTTGCTCCTCCTAAGCATTCATGGCTGGAACTATGTTTACATGGGCCATGTTCACACTTACTTAATTTCTGGCAAAGTATTACCTCCAACCACAGTAGAGTGTGTCCCTGAAAAGTTTGTATATGAAAATGTAACACACACACACACACACACACACACACACACACACACACACACCCTGTGTGAGATGTTAAAAGAGTGAAACTGTAATTCAATGATGGTGTCTACGAATGGTGCCTTTGGAGGTGCTGTTTATAGTTAGCCAAGGTCATTGAGATGGTGCTTCCACGATAAAATTCTGGTGGCCTTCTATAAATACAGATGAGAAGAATCACATACATGTTTCCTGCCTCTTGACATGTGATGTCCTGTGACACCTAGACACAATCCCAGCAAGAAGACCATAATCCGATGTGGCCCTTTAACCAGGGACCTCCAGATCTGTAACCTTAGGTAGCTTTGTTCTTCATAAAGCTGTTCAGCTTCAAGTGAATACTTAGTCCATGGATGCTGAGGACCTATGCTCACCTAGTCAGTTCCAGCACCAAGGGTAGAATATAGGCATTCTTCTGCTTTCCACTTCACTCTGACTTTCTTGTGGTTATATTTTGGAGAATTATAAGTTGTAAAACTTACTCTTCACTTTACATATGGTAATATCTACACATAACCTTTCAATTGAAATTACACTTCACTTTAAAAGTTAATTTTGGTTGCAGAGTTCAGTTCATGCCCCAATGGAATTTAATTAGTTTTTCATTTCTGCTAGCATGCATCTCTGTTATATTTCTTTTTACTTTATTTTATGTATAGGAGTGTTTTGCTTGAGTGCTTGTATATGTACCACATACATGCTTGCAGTACCTATAAAGGCCAGAAGAGGGAATCTAGTCCCCTGGAATCAGAATTACTTTAGAGCTGGAGTTATGAATGATTATAAGGGAACATGTAAGTGCTAACCCAGGTCCTGTACATGAGTATCAAACACTCTCAACTGCTGAGCTATCTCTCTGCTCAACTCTTGCCTGGATTTCATTTTTTAAATCAGCTTACCTTCCTGTCTTATCTAACTCTCCAAGTAGTTTGTCAGTTGTTTAAAAATATGAATCTTGTATGATTTCTGTCATTTCTCACATGTCCCATCATATTACCCTGGACATTGAAGTTGCTGAACAAATTCTTCTGAATTCAATTATACCCTTTTGCATAGCAATGGTTGTGTTTGATTTCCACATATATAGGGTTGTCATAGAAGAATAAAAATCTCTCAAGAAAACAAAATAGCATGTTTATTGATAATAATACTACTTCCAGGCAATTTATTAGGATGACTGAAGTTCAAGGCAATGTTCCATGCATTCTAGAATAAATTTCATAGAGAATAAATTGCATATCACTGACTCAAAACCTATAAATGTTTTTCAAGTAATATTGACACAGGATGTTGAATTCCAAAAACTTTTGAAAACCACTAATCATTCACATTCCTTCCAAAATGTCACACAGTGTAAAACCGATGGATCTTTTGTGACCTGATGACATTCATCTCCATTCCTGAAAGTATTATAATGGAAATACGGTCTTCTGTCATCCTTCTACAGTTGGTAGAAATCCACCATAGTTTCAAAATATATTTTGGGAACACACAGTCATGCAAACCAATGTCTGCCTGTCACAGCAGGGGATAGCAAAAGACTTTACAAAGACCAGATGGGGTTTAACAGTGTTTCTAAAACATAAAGTGCTCCAAGATTGCTAAATCACTCTGTGAACAATTCAAAGTAAATATATTTGTTTCCATTATACATACTTATCTTTTTTATCTTAAAAACTTCCAACAAATGATTTAGCACAGACTTTCAACATTATTTCCCTTGAAACTATTAATTATTTATGTTTTAGATACTATTCATTATCATTTGTGGCTATGTTATAAAAAAAAAAAAAAAAAAGATTTTCTGCCATGACCACAAGTCTAGAACCTACAAAATTCTAAAGAAATATTAACAATAATTTCAATATTAAGTGCCTGCTTCACTAGACCTAAGTAGCCATATATCTTCCAATTGACTCTTTATTTTACATGGTTAACTTTAATCTTGTAATTAGGTAGATGTTGAAATCATGATGAACATTTTACAAAAATGTTTATAAAATTGTAATTGATACTCAATAAAATATTACCTAAAAGCACATTATTACCTAATTTCATTTTTAAAGATTTTTTTTGTGAACTCTTCTGGGAATACAGATGAAGATCATGAAATCAGGTTTCTAATTAAAGTCAGCAGGAAGATAGACAAACCAGTCTTGAAAGAATAGATCACATGCATAGTTGGATTTTATTGCATGTTTTGCTCAACTAATATGCTACTTTGCTTCAGTACTGCACACATGAGCTCACAATAAATGACTGCAGTCCAGAAGAGGCAGTTGAAAATCAACCTCAGATTATATTTTAGTTGCATTTAATCTGTTGTCTTAATTTCCTCCCCCGTTGTTATAATTTAAAAAAAAAAAAAAATCCCTGACGAAATCAACTTAGGCTAGAATGGCCTTCATTTAGCTTGCAATTCCAGCCATCACTGCTGGCTAAGGAGAGCAAATTATCACACTCACAGTCAAGAGTACAGAGACATCTTCTCTCTTGTGTTCAGCTCATTTTCTTCCTTTTCATACCATCAGTCCATAACCTGTGCCCAGGAAACAGTACCACACATTTTTTTAGGTTAGTTTTTCACACATCAATTGCCATAATAAAGATGAATGCCTCCAGGCATGCCCATAGGCAGCTCAATCTATTTTTCTTTGAGACTGTGTCTTCTCTGGTGATTATATATTGTATCAAGTTAACACTTTAAACTAATGACTACACATGTTAAGTACGCAACCCACAAGCAAAAATAAAACAAGTGACAGAAAAGAAAACCCATATATCACAGCCATGCCTGTGAGTAAAGAGGTTGGTTCTCTGTCCACTGAACTACACCAGTTTGTGGTCACTTACTTTCTCCTAGACTATATTAATCCTTAAGCGAAGCTACCACTTAGAGAAGCCCCTCCAGAAAATTCTAAACCTTCGAAGTCCAAGGGGAACTGACAGTCTTCCTGCAAGCTGCTCTTAGCACCATGAATTAATAAATCTCACTGAATTCAGGAGTGGAAGCATTGTCTCTGATGCTTGCCTGCATTTCTTTCCCTTCAAACACCATGACTTAGCCCCCATGACATTTATCTCATTAAGAAACTAGGAATCAGAGGAAAACGTCACCTGAAGTCATTTACTTCATTAGTGGCTATTGTGTAACCGTATCCTCTGAGATTGTAACATTCCATCAAGTCAGGGAAGCTCCTTAAGCAGGAAAGTAAACAACTCAAAACAGGAAGTTCCTGAAACTGACCAAATTCTCTAGGCTCCTCCCTGCCAGAGTAAGCAAGAAAAGCTGAGAGTTTAGCTGCAAAGAAGACTCTGAGGATAGACAAGCTGCCTGGAGGAAGCAGAAACCAGCTGGAAGAGGTTTAGACCAAAGTGAGTCAATTGGAAAGAACATTCTCCAACCTGCTGAGCTGCCTGCAGGCTGTACTCTTTCTCTCACATTTTGTGAGCTGACACCCGTGCTAGAGTGGGCTTTGGTGTTGCAGCTGTCTTTGATATAGCTCCTTACCCATACTCTTGTAAGTAATTCTAATAAAACTCATTGGTTCACCAAGTTGGTCCTAGCGGTATCTGTACTTTGGACTATCATGGGCTCCCTATGTACTGTGAGTACATATGTATGTTACATCTCCCCGGGAAAAGTAGCATAAGACTTAATATACAACCTCATACTCTCATTTCTATCAAACTATATAGACTTCTGGGGTTCAGCACTAATCCAAACCATTATGAATTTTTAATTAAATCATGTTTTATGTGCACGGTATCTCATATATGTTCATGTATGCACATACACATCTACATAATACTTATCTTAAACCTTAGAAGACATACTTTTTGCTCAGTAAATATTAGTCATCAGCAGCATCATTATTAGCATCAGCACCATCTCAGTTTGGTCAGAGTGGCTGTTTTCAAGAGAAAACTCTAGGAATCGGGCCAAAGCCAGGACCATTCTGAATGACGACATTAATTAGACATTATAGCTTTTTTAAATTATTTCCTCTCTTTTCTTTCCCCCAAAATCTTTAATACTAATCTGTATTGTGCTTCTAAAACAGACAAAGCAAGATTCCTCTTGAAGGAAATACCTTTTTTCTTTTATTCACCAGCAAATAACTCTTAGTCACTGAGGGCTCCATTGACGTCTAAAAAGCACATGTGTTTGGTGTTGTTACCCTGTCACAGTTTTAGTGTAATACTCATCTTGATCCTTTTGACTAGACTTAGGCCTATTATATGTGAGGCCAAGGTAGAGTGAATTTGTACAAAACTATTTCTTTGGGGATGTGAAACTGAATCTTCTCCCAATGGTAGCAGCATCTATTTAAATCTGATTTTGCAGGAACTTAAATGGAAAACAATGAAAACAGGAACTACCTGCTATTAAATATGCTTCCTGTAACCTGAGCTCTGTAAGTTCAGTCTCGTGGTTTTGCTCTTGTTCCAGTTTGGGGACTGTGTTTAAATCGACAGGGTTATTGTCTGCAGAAAACCCAGTCAGTGCACAGTACATACACAGGCTTCATTTCAAATACACTTAGCACTTGAAGAATCATGTCAGCATATCAAGTCTGGGATCCAGCCCTCTACACTGAAAATTAAGTACCCAGTTTAACATACTTGGCATTTTCTTTTCAAAGGCAGTCCAAACTTTGAAATGCTTCTTACAATGCAGCTCCAAAGAGCCTTTTTCAAAAAGTAACATAAAATGTTCACTTATCATTGTACTTACATTAGCAGACTTAAGTTGTAATTTATAATTATAAATTTCCTAGATAAATTTAAAATACTTAGAGCTAGCTGGGCATGGTTTACACTCCTGTAATTTTAGCACTGAAAGGCAAAAGGATTGTGAGCTTCAGGCTGGTCAGAGCTGCATAATAAATTCAAAGCCAGCTTGGGTTACAATGTGAGGCCCTGTCTCATAAAACAAAAATAATAATAGCAGTTATTATATATTATAAATTTATATATACTCAAGAACTAAAATTTAGCACTATGTGTAAAGAGTGACATGAAACACTGAAGCTTTCTAGCACTGTTACATGGAATTCCTCATCATCCCAGGACTAGAAGGCAAAGAGGAAGAAACTAAACAGACACTGGAATTGGGATGTTTTCTGAAAACAAAGGAAATAAAAATTTTTAGGTTAAAACAGTATCAGAGTTTATAAAGAAGAAACTACAAAAAGTAACTTCCAGTCTAAAGCATAGATTTATAGCATGGCTGAATGGATCCATGATCATCATTGGGTCAGTATATATCTATAGTGGAAGTTTATTGAAACTTGGGGTTTATACACATGAGATCTTATGTAGATGTCGTTGCATTTATGTGATTTTAAGCGTGGCAAACATTCCTTAGAAAGTTTTAGACTGCTTAGGGTAATAAGAAGTTAAATGTTTTAATTTCAGTCTATTTAAAGTTCTTTAATTTGGCAATCTTCAGCACCTTGTTTCTGAATATAAAGATATAGATGTTATATTCTACACATGTAGACAATAGAGATGATAGTCATCTTAATTGCGCAGAAATTATATGTATGATATAAAAATCACAGTGAATATACATGTCATATATAAACATAGATATACAGATATCACATAGACTATGGATAAACAAGGAAATAAGATGTCACCAAAATAACAAATACTCTACAGAAACAGAATTCTAAAACTCGTCTGACATAAAATTCAAAAATCATTATTTAAAGGAAGTTCTATGGCTACAGTATAACCAGGTAGAAAACAATAAAATCAAGAGAACAATAAATGAACAACATAAGAAGTTCAAATAAATAAAAAGATTTTTAAAAGAACCAAACAAATTCCACAAAAAAGAAGATACCAAATTCTTAAAAAAAAAAAAAAAAAAAACTTTCAGGAAGTTTGAATAGCAGATTAGATCAAGTAGGGGAGTCACAGAAAGTTTCATGTATTTAAAATCACTCAGTCAGAGGAGCAGAGAAGAAAAATAATGGAGTGGGAAATCCTAGAGGATTTATGAAACACCACTAGACCTTTAAAAGAATTAATGTAGTTAATGTATGAGCATTAAAACACACGCATGTATATGTGTATGTGATAATATTTACTACAATAAAGTTTTTCTATTACAGAAAAAAAGAAATAATGGAGTTAAAGTATGAACATTAAAACATACACACATATATGCATATGTGATATTTACTACAATAAAGTTTTCCTATTACAGAAAAAAAGAAACAATGAAGTTCTCTAAGTTTAAATAAAAAGATACTAATTAGCAGCATCAAAGTATTCTCAAGCATAAGTTCATTAACAGGTTAGCAGACAGCCAACTCTGAAGGTAAATGAAGGGAGTGCTCAGTCCTATATGGTGGTGTGTATATCACCTCTTACTCTATCATATTTTTTTTAAAGATACAGGTGTACAGTATTTAAGATAACTGTATTACCAAGAATTTAAGTAAATACATAATAGATAAAAATTAGGTCATGTAAATTATGACATCAGTAATACGAAAAGTTGAAGAAGAGCTTAATTTTTAAGTGCAGATAATTTGTTACCAGCTTAAAATGTGCTGTCACATTTTACCTATGAGATGTTTCATGTGAGCTGTGTGTTAACTATAAGGGGGAGAATTGTAGGCGGAAGAAAAAAGATAAAATAAGGGACAAAGAAAACTCTTAGTGGATAAAAGTGCTGGGTCTGCAACCATGGGGACCTGAGCATTGAAGCAAAACTCTGTGCCAAGAGAAAAATAGGCCATTAAACAATAAGGTGACCAATTTCTTAAGGAGACAGCTAAACATTTAAAGCAAGTATTAATAGAATTAGAGAGAGATGTAGAAGCAAAAAAAAAAAAAGTAAGAGTAAGGAATGTAGGATTTCTTGTCAACAATGGAGCATAGAGACACAGATCAGTAAAGAAATAAAAAGCTTTAACAACTCTGTAGACCCAATATTCATAACATTCTAGCCAGCAACAATTAAATGCTCTTCCAGAGTGCACATGGAACCTTCTCCAGAACGGACATAACTGAGGCCATGACTCAACAATTTTAAAGAGATGAGACCGATATCCAATATCACTTCCAACCATAATGGTAGGAACCTAGAATTCAATAACAGGAGGGGAATTGGATTTTCACAAATATGTGGAAATTAAACAGCATGGCCCTGAGTGAGTAATGGGTCAGGAAAAAAAAAATGAAAGCAAAGTTAAAAATAGTAGGAGACAAATGAAAATAGAAACACAACCTACCAAAATGGAGGGTCTAGCAAGAGCAGGCATAAGAAGTAATGTCTATAATAGGGAAGAAATGGAGGTCAATGACTCAACTAGAAAAAGAACAGACAAAGCCCAAAGTTACCAGAATATAATAAAGATCAGTGCCGAGTACAAATAAAACAAACACAGGAAAAACAATAGAAATAAAATTGATAAACCTTTAATCAGAATAACTAAATTTAGAGAGGCTCTGAATAGTTAAACTTACAAATGAAAGAAGTAATACTAATGCCCAAAACTGCAACAAAAAAAAAACCCAGATCCAATCATGAAAATTGAATAGCAATCAGTTGAACAACCTAAAGCAAACATAGCAAAAACATACAACCCACTAAGATATATTTATAGCCAGTAATGAGTCTGAGTCAATAATCAAAAATCTCTGAACAAAGAAAAGTCCAGGACTTGATTCTACCAGACATTTAAAGAATTAACATCAGTCTTTCTCAAACTGCTCAAAAATACAAAACTAGAAAAGGGTGAAAAACAAATTCATTTCTGAAAGCATCATTGCCCTAATCCCAAAGCCAAACAAAAGTAACTAAAACCGGAGAAACTATATGCCAATACTATGATAAACATAGATACAATAATCTTTAAAAGGGGACTGTAAGAAGAACTTCAGTATTCATATCTAAGGATATAAAACTACAAGAGAGAAAATACAGATGGAGATCTGTTTTTACCTTGAATACAAACAATAGCTTTTAGCATGTGAATGCTAAAATACAGACAACAAAATTTAAAAATTTTAAATGGTGTTACATCAAACTTAAAAGTCTACACAGCAAAGGGAAAAAAGTAAGAGGCTTGAGAAGAAAACATTTGGAAACTGCACACCACATACTGAATAAAGAACATCTTAGTCTGATTTAGGCTGCTGCAATAAATAATATGACCAAAAGCAACTCAGGGTAGGAAAGAGTTTATTAGACTTACAAGTTCTAGTCCATCATCAAGGAAAGCCAAAGTAGAAATACAAGACAGGACCCTAGAGGCCAGAAGTGAAGCACATGGACCATGTGATCTGGAAGCAGAAGCCAAATAAACCCTTTCTCTATCACGTTGCTTTTGATCATGATGTCTGTCACAGTGAAACTAGGACAGATACTATCCAAAAAGTACCTTTTTAATTGGCAAGTATGTGGAAAAAGGAAAACACTTCATTACCATTAGGAATGAGATGCTGTACAGACATTATAAAAGACATTGCAAAGGGAACCAGAGGGAGAAAAACACACTTGATATGAAAGTAGAGGAGAGATATACTAGGCATAGAAAGGTTTCAATAGGGATGGGGTAGGTAGCGAGGGAAACAAAGAGGGGTGGGTTAACCAAAACTGGGGATAAATGAAAAAGAAATAGAAATCTACTGCTATTAGCTTTGCAAATATAACTTTTTAAAAAATGTAATTTTGAAAGTATTTGAACATCAATAACCTGCATAGTTAGTTCAGTAATGCTCTTCAAGGAAGCCATAGGTTTCTAAACAAAAATTCCAGAGGCAAGTATTGGATTTCTCCCTATGAGTTATTGACCAGGGAGATCTCAGAAGCTCCCAAAATGGCACAAGCTATTCTCATTGCTTTTGGTTGTTCACTAGAACTAAATGGTATAGGATCCTTTTTAAAAGGATACGTTTTAGAAACAGGACACAGGGAACCCAAGCTGAAACTAAGCTAAAAGGTTCCCCTATGATGCCAGCTTTCATAGCAACAGAAGGTATTCTGCAGCTGGAGGAGGGGGTGCATGAACTGTCTCACCCAGCTTTAGGCACTGTGTGCCACAATTCTGACCTTCTAAACAAGATGTGTCCATTGTTGTAATAGTGGCCTGACTGCTTAGAAATAACCAGCTGCTTTCTTCTGGAACTTGAAACCAGCTTCACAAGAAGGAATCCATGCCTGGTACTGTGAATTTGGTCATAAGCCTATGGGGAAGGATGACATTGTTACTTTACTAAATGGGAATTTAGTCAAATTGCTTCCTAAGTATTTTTTGTTTATACCCACAGAGACTGCTGTCCTCAGCCTTGGACAAAAGAGCATCATTTGCAGTTTTGGCAGATGAGACATAGATTGCATCATTTACCCTGGTGCTGAGAATAAGTGACCATTGAGTGCTCAGTCCTAAATATGTTTACATCATTCCCTCTGAAGTTCAGGGAAATCAAGGAAGAGAAGGTGGGAGGAAGATGATGAGAGCCAAGGATTGTCTTCTAACTATGACAGAGCTGTTGTAATCATGATCATACTGCAGCTGTGACTATGTGCACAAGACCTGCACAAAAAATAAGAGGAAAAAAAAGACAGGGAAGTAGGAAGGAGAGTGAGTGGAAAAAATAATCAGGAGTGATAGAGGGAGAAGATGGGAAATAGGAAGTCAAGGTGATCACATTTGCATACGTATGTGAAATGTCAGAGATAAAAAGATGGAAAGATTCTGCCTTGATATAGGTAGATAGATAGATAAATAATAGATAAGTAAAAGATATATAAATGATAAACTGGTAGAAGATAGATTCTAGATAACTCTATTAATAAACAAAATGGGAAGAGATCAATGACTTTCAGGAGCTGGTGGCAGGAAAAAAAAAAGATATGGTGATACTTCACGTTCTATTAATATAGTAGGGACCACATTGAACACTTGAAGTGAATAAACTTTACAATGTGTAGATTGTACCTAAATGAAACCCTTTAAAATACTTTAGTAAGGCCATGTATTCTTCTCACCTGAACCCAGGGGAGTGTAGCAAAAAAGAAAAAAAAAAAACAAAAGCTATAAATGAATGTTATCCTTATTTTTCCAGCTTCCTGCAAACACATTATTCATGACCAGCAGAGGGAGCTAAAATGATAGCTTTTTCACCCATATCTGCTACCACTGACAGGTCTATGAAAGAATGTCAAATTTTAGAGATAGCAGAGTTGGCTGAGTTTATCTTTACTTATTCTTATCAAAAGTACTGAATGTGGATATAAAAGATACATCTTTTTTGAAAGTGCACAAGTTTACACGTCTCAGTTTCTTTTTTTATCGAAATAGATTTTCAACATGCAATATATTCTGATTAGTTTCCTCCTCACCTCCCATTCCATCCAGATCCATCCCCTTTCTGTTTGTCATTAGAAAACAAACAGGCTTTGAAGGAATAATAATGAAATCATATATAATAAGATAAAACAAAAAAACACATGAGGATAGGACAAAACAAAGAGAAGAATAAGAGCCCCAAATATCACAAAAAACAGATATAGATGTAGAGACCCACTCGTTCACACACTCAGGAAGCCCAGAAAAACACAAAACTGGAAGCCAAAATATATACATAAAGGACTCATAGAAGGGTGAGAGAGGAGAATAAATAAATAAAAATTTAAAAATATAAAATGTAATTTTTTTTAAAAAAGGAAAGCCCTCACATGACATTATGACACAAGGAGCCTCCAATGATGTTATTGTGTTCATTTTCTGTTGGCCATCCACTGCTGAACATTTGGCCTACCCTTAAGAGTAATTTGTTTCTCTGGTGAGACTCCTTTGGGGAAAAGAAAACATTCATTTGCAAGTGGTTTTCAACTGGAGAGAGCTTCTGGGTCTCCAGGACTGGGGCATGTACCTGATTCTCCTTTCAGCTCTAGGACCCCATCTGCTATAGACATGTGCAGGCCCTGTGCACGCTGTCTCAGTCTCCCTGTGCAGGCCCTGTGCACGCTGTCTCAGTCTCCCTGTGCAGGCCCTGTTCACGCTGCCTCAGTCTCCATGAGTTCCTATGTATGTCAGCCTTGTTGTGTTTAGCAAACCTTGTCTCCTTAGCATCCTCCTTTCCCTCTGGGAAAACGTTTCCACCTCCTCATCTGCAGAGTTTCCTGAGCCCTGGAGGGAAGGATTTGATGGAGACATGCTGTTGAGGTTTGAATGTTCCAAGATTTCTCACTCAGCACATTGTCTGGCCATGGATCTCAGTATTTGGAGGAGGCTTCTCTGATGATGGCTGAGCAAGGCACTATGAGTATAGCAAAATGTCAATAAGAGTAATTTTATTTGATTTTCCCTGAGATATTTAGTTTCAACTTCTGAGTCACTCAAGCAGCATTGAGTGTGGGTTCCATCTCATGCAGTGAGCCTTAACTCAAATCAGATATTGGTTGATTCTTCCTACAATCTTTGTGTCGCTATTGTACTAGCATGCCTGTCAGACAAGACACAGCTGTAGATAAAAAGGTTTGTATCTTAGCTGTTTACGTTTCATGTGCAGTACTTACCTCTACAAGAATGGTGGCCCATAGAGGCGAAGACTCTAGGTAGGTGCCTGTTCGGCCTTTCCATGTTCAGAGTTGTGTATATGTTGTCTTCAGCAATAGGGCCTTGACTTCCATTTATGAGAAAGCAGCCTCTAGCCAGCCTTTATTGTTTGGAGGTTCCCATGGGACCCCTTTGGCCACTCAATTAGATGTAACCTATTCCCAGTACTAGAAGCTTCAGTTGACAAGAGATGTCTGGGGCTCTGTTTCTACTGTTGTTTGGTGATTTTATTTAGACAGTCTTCATACATGTATATATTTGATGAAACATCTACTGTATTTGGGTGTTGTGTTTAACCAGGCAAAGATATGTCACGTTTTTCATGCTGTTTTTGTTAACGATGTAAAGATATGTTGCATTTGCATTAAATAAAATTAGCCTGGGCTCAGAGAGGTGGGGTTAGCAACTGGTTGACAGAAAGTAGTAGGCTGGAGCGTGGGTTTTTTCGTTGGGGCAGGGTGAAAAGGGGTGACTTCCTGGAGGCCAGCAAAGAGAAAGTTAGTGGCTACTCTAATTCCTTTAGCTCACAGGTTTTCACCCTAGCCTTTACTAGAATGACAGAGATTTAATTAGAACGGAACCATTGTCTGGGAAAACAGAATCCCCCCAGGCTACAACCTTAGCGGCTGGGCCACTAGTAGTTTAAAGGGCAGCCTCTGTAACAAATGTAAAACAACAATTGGGTTTCCATACTACCACACAAATGGCCTTTATTTTAGCTGTCTCTCCCCATATTCCTTCAATTATCAACACTCTCTGATACTTAAGTCTCCCATTCCAGCTCCCTCCATCCCCAATCATAACTATTTATTTCATTTTCCTTTCCTAAAAAGATCTGCCTGCCCCCTCTACTTCCTTACTCTATAACTAACTCCTTGGGTCTACAGACTGTAGCTTGGTTTTCATTGACTTAACAGCTAATATCAATATGTAAGTGAATATATTATATTGTCTTTTTAGGTCTGGTATACCTCATTGAGGATAATTTTTTTTTCCTCTTTCTATCCCCTTTGAATTCCATGATTTAATTTTTTTTTTAAAGCTGAGTAATAGTCTCTTGGTGTATGTACCACATTTTTTTAATCCATTCATCTATTGGGGGACATCTGAGTTGATTCCAATTTCTGGCTATTCTAAATAGAACAGCAATGAACATAGTCGAGCAAGTGCCTTTGTGGTAGGATGTAGCATCCTTTGGATATGTGCCCAAGAGCAGTACATGTTGCACAAATCTTGGTTGTAATAAATGAAACTCAGAGCCAGATATCAGGGAAAGGCTGGAACATCAAAGAGAAGAAACACCACAGTCAAATCTCACCCAGCTATCTTCCAGCTTCCTCATCATTTTTACTGCATAATCTGTCCTCCTATGTCTTCCTTAAATACCTTCTTCACCCAGCTGTATCACATCCAGGTTAAGTTTAAAGGTGTGGGCTACTACTATTTGGTAGTTAGCCTTGAACTCACAGAAACACAGAAAGAACTCTGTCTCTGGAGTTATGAGATTAAAGGTATGGCACCACCACTGCCTGCCTGGGAGCCTGGAACTCCCTCTATAAATCAAGCTGGCCTCAAACTCAGATCTGCTGGGATTAAAGGCATAAATCACCACTCCCAGTCTTTCCCCTTGCTGGGATTAAAAGTGAGAGTTACTACTCTCTGATCCTCCTGGATTGACTGTGGGTGGATCTCATCTCTGATATTCCAGACTGGTTTGCTGTGAACTGTTTTTATTATGTTGAGGTATGCTCCTTATATCCCCTAATCTCTCCTAAACTTCTATAATAAAGGGGTGTTAGATTCTTGCCAAGAACCTTTTCTACATCTAATGAGATGATCCTATGGGATTTTTTCTTTCAGTTTACATGGTGGATTACATTTATCAATTTACTTGTGTTGAACCATTCCTGAATCTCTGGGGTGAAACTTACTTGATCTATTTAATGTATTCTTAGATTCAATTTTCAAGAGTTTGAGAATTTCTACATTTACTCTCATCAGGGAAACTGGTTTGTAATTCTCTTTCTTTGATGAGTCTTCAAGGTGATTTAGGTATCAGGATAAGTGTACTCACATAAAATGAATTTGGCAATGTTTCTTCTCTTTCTATTTTGTGGAATAATTTGAGGAATATTGGCATTAACTCCTCTTTGAAAGTCTGGTATAATTATGCACTAAAACCACGGTCTTTTGTGGGGAGAGAGTGGTAGCATTTTAATTACTGTTTCTATTTTGCTGGTCTGTTTAAATTGCTTATCTGATCTTGATTTAACTTTAGTGGGTAACATGTATTGAGAATATTATCCATTCCTTTTGAATTTTCCACTTTAGTGGAGTGCAGATTTTTAAAGTATGCCTTTATGAATCTCATTTCCTTGGTGTTTATGTCCCCCTTTTCATTTCTCTCTTTTTTTTTCTTTTATTTTGGATCTTCTCTCCCAGCCTTTAGTTAATTTGGCTAAGGGATTGTCTATTTTATTGAGGTTCCCCAATAACCTACTCTTTGTTTCATTGATTTCTTTGTATTTGTTTGTCTGTTCCTATTTTATTGATTTCAGCCCCGAGATTCATAATTTCTTGCTGTTCTACTCCTTTTTGGTGTGATTTCTTCTTTTTATTCTAGAGCTTTCAGGCATGTTGTTAAATCACTAATATGAGATCGCTACAGCTTTTTATGTAGCCAGTTAGTGCTATGAACTTTCTTCTTAGAACCACCTTCATTGTGCCCCATAAGTTTGGGTATGTTGTGTGTTATTCCTGTTATTTTCTTGTTGTTGCTGCTGTAGTGGTGGTGAGTGTGTAAGTGTGTGTGTGTGTGTGTTCCCCTCTTTTGATTTGCTGGCCTGGTATTATTTATTCCTTGTGTTCTCTTGGAGGTGGTTAATCTCTTCAGGTTGCAGTTTTCTTTTTAGTACCTTCTGTTGGGCTAGATTTGTAGATAGGTACAGCTTAAATTTTTTTTTTTATCATCAAGAAATGTCTTCTTTCTCCATCTATTGTGATTAAAATTTTGCGGGTATAATAGTCTGGACTGGTATCTGTGGTCTCTTAGAGTTTGTAGAATATCTATCCAAGCCCTTCTGGCTTTTAATGTCTCCATCAAGAAGACAAGTGTAATTCTAATAGGTCTGCCTTTACATGTTACTTGGTGTTTTCCCTTTGCAGCTTTTAATATTCTTTTTTTTTGTTCTGTACATTTAGTGTTTTTTTTTTAAACTTTATTTATTTATCTATTTGCCTTGGTGTTTGCCTGGAACTGGAACTACAGACAGTTGTTAGCTGCCATGTGGGTGCTGGGAATCAAACCCGGGTCCTCTGGAAGAGCAGGTGGTGCTCTTAACCGCTGAGCCATCTCTCCAGCCCCCACATTTAGTGTTTTGATTCTTAAGTGCGAAGGGAAATATCTGCTCTGGGTTTGTCTGTTTGGTGTTCTGTATGGTTCATAAACATCTCCTTCTTTAGGTTGGTGAAGTTTTCTTCTATGATTTTGTTTAAAGTATTTTCTGTGTCTTTGACCTAGGTTTCTTTCCCTTCTTCTATTCTTATTATTCTTAGATTTGCTCTTTTCATGGTATCCCAGGTTTCCTGGGGTTTTTCAGATTTAACATTCTTAGACTGAGGTAGCCATTTCTTCTACCATGTCTTTAATGCTTCAGATTCTCTCTTCCATCTTTTGTATGCTGTTACTGAGAATTGCCTCTGATGTTCCTGTTCACATTTCTAAATTTATCATTTCCAGATTTCTCCCAGTTTGAGTTTTCTTTACTGATTTTATTTCCACCTTCAGGTCTGTTTTTATTAAATTTCTTCCACTGCTTGTTTGTCTTTTCATAGATTTCTTTAGGAGATTTCTTCATTTCCTCTTTAAGTCTCTTTATCATACTCATAACAGCCATTTTAAGATCCTTGTCTTGTGCTTCAACTATGTTGCATTTCTCAAAGGCTACTGTAGTAGGGTTTCTGGAATCTAGTGGAGACATATTGTCCTGGATGTTACTGATTCTGTTTTTATGCTGGCATCTAGGCATCTGAGTTTGAGATGACTGTAGTTCTAGGTGCTGATAGCTGGTCTTGTCCTTGTTGAGTGGGTGTTTTTTTCCTTGGTTTTTGCTGCCCTCTCTAGTTTTTAGGAGAGTGTGATAGCTGGGTGTCGAAATTCTTCAGGGATCCTGCCAGTTGTGGCCACTGAGGATTCTGGGGGGTGAGGGACATCTAGGTTGTGTCCATGTTCTGGATATTACAAATAAAGCTACTATGAACATAGTTGAGCAAATGTCCTTGTGGTATGATTGATCATCCTTTGGGTATATGCCCAAGAGCGGTATATCTGGGTCTTGTGGTAGACTGATTCCCAATTTTCTGAGAAACCACCACATTGACTTCCAAAGTGGCTGTACAAGTTTTCACTCCTACCAGAAGTGAAGGAGTGTTCCCCTTGCTTCACATCCTCTCCAGCATGAGCTGTCACTTTTGTTTTTTTATCTTAGCCATTCTGATAAATGTAGGATGGAATTTCAGAATCGTTTTAATGTGCATTTCCTGATGACTAGGTGTTTCTTGGCCATTTGAGATTCTTTTGTTGAGAATTCTCTGTTGAGATCTTTACCCCATTTTTTAATTGGATTATTTGGTTTGTTGATGGCTAGTTTCTTGAGTTCTTTATATATTTTGGAAATAAGCCCTCTATCAGATGTGGGCCTTGGAAAGACCTTTTCCCATCCTGTAGACTGCTGTTTTGCCCTATTGATGGTGTCCTTTGACTTAAAGAAACATCTCAGTTACATGAGGTCCCATTTATTAATTGTCAATTTTAGCACCTGTGCTATTGGTGTTCTGGTGAGGAAGTTTTCTCCTGTATCAATGCATTCAAGATTATTTCTCATTTTCTCTTCTATCAGATTCAGTGTAGCTGGATTTATGCTGAGGTCTTTGACTCACTTGGACTTGAGTTTTATGTGAATTGATAGATGTGGATTGATTTGCATTATTCTACATGCTGACATCCAGTTAGACCAGCACCATTTGTTGAAGATGCTTTCTTTTTTCCATTGCATAATGTTGGCTTCTTTGTCAAAAATCAGGTGTCCATAGATGTATGGATTTATGCCTGGATCTTCAATTTAATTCCATTGACCCAACTGTCTTTATGCCAATACCATATGGTTTTTATTACCATAGTTCTGAAGTATAGCTTTAAATCAGGAATAGCGATACCTCTTGAAGTTCCTTTATTATACAGAATTGTTTTGACTATGGGGGGTAATATTTTTTTCATGTAAGGTTAAGGATTGTTCTTTCAAGGTCTGTAAAGAATTGTGAAATTTTGATGGGGATTATGTTGAATCTGTAGATTGCTTTTGGTAAGATGACCAATTTTACTTTGTTAATCCTACTGATCCATGAGCATGGAAGATCTTTTCATCTTCTGGTATCTTCTTTATTATTTTTTTCTTCAAAGACTTGATGTTCTTAGCATATAGGTCTTTTACTTCCTTGGTTAGAGTTACACTTAACTAATAATATATAGATTATATTATTTGCAGTTATTTGTAGAAAGTGTTATTCTCTAATTTCTTTCTCAGCCTATTTATCATTTGTATATAGGAGGACTATACAGTTGTGTGACTTGGTGCTCTTATGGGACTCTTGACAGTAGGAACAGGGGCTGTCTCTATTTTTTTACAGGCTTTTGGGACCCTCCTCATGCTGGATCACCCTGCCCAGTCTTCATGTGTGGGGAGGTACTTCTTCTTACTGCAACTTGATATACCATGTTTTGTTGATACTCATGGAAGACCTGCTCCTTCCTGGGCAGAGGCAGAGGAGCAGTGGATTGAAGGATGGGGACAGAAGGGGATGGAGGGTACCTGGGAGGAGAGTGGAAAGACTACATCGGTGATAATTTTTTTAAATGTTGAATATCTAATGCAGTCCTTTGGTACTCTTTACTATAGACTAATTGCCTTTAAGGTAGTCAGTGAATTATAACAGATCAGAGAAGCAGCAACTGTCCATAAACATCCTCATGGATCCATGCCAACTATGGATAATTACTCTCTGCCACCTACTGATGTCTGATGCCATCACAGTGATAAAGCTGATGGTCCAAACTACAGACAGTCTTGGTATACCTCAAGCTAAGAATACAGTTTTCAAAACGGTATTCTAGTGCATGAATTCTATTTGTTATTATTAATAAAAACCTGGACCCAGGTAATGGGGGAAAATCAAATGATCAGAGAGACAGAGAAACAAGCTACAGCCACAGTGCTGGGATTAAAGACATTGACCACAACACTCTGACCTTCATGGTTCTGTCCTCTGATATTTCAGGCTATTTTTACTAAATACATTTAGTAAAATTAAACACAGAGTATCCATTTATTCTAGATGTTATTGAACATTTGTTTTATGTAAGGCAGTGGTGGCTCAAACCTGAAATTGTACCAATGTGGCTTACATGTGTGCTGGGATAGGTGATGTAAAATAAACCTACAAACAAAATGTAACTCTGATTTGTAATGTCTGCTTTTGAAGAAATGATGCAAAGTCATAGAGGAGCCCATTTTTGATTAGGTGGTCAGTGGAGGACTCTAAATAGGTAGCACATCAAAATAAAAGAGGAAATGTTTTAGAAAGGGAACTAGAGGTGTATGAGCCTCAATGGAAGCAGAAGAATTTAAGGGAGACCAAAGCATGGGGAATTTTAACATACATGGTGCTAGCAGTGGGAGGAGAATGGGGGGGGGGGGTTGAGTCATGGTTGGTCCTGTGGATTATATTTCAGGATTGAAGTTATATTTTCAGGGAAGGGGTAGCTATTAAAGAATTTTAGACACATGGGTTATTGTAATTGCATTCTGTATGTGTGCGCGTGTGTATGCATGTATTTGTGTGGGTACAAGAGCACGTGTGGATGTAGATGTGCATAAGTATGTGTATAGAAGCACTTGGAAGCCAGAAGAAAACCTTAATGCCATTCCTTAGCAGCAATTCTCTCTCTCTCTCTCTCTCTCTCTCTCTCTCTCTCTCTCTCTCTCTCTCTGTCTCTCTCCTCTCTCTCTGTCTCTCTCTTAAAACTAGGACTCACCAAGTAGGCTAAGCTAGATGACCAGAGAGCCCTAGGGATTCCACCTGTCTCTACCTCCCCAGGGCTAGAATTACAAGCATGCACCATCACATCCAGCTTTAAAAATATGTTAATTAGCCAGGCAGTCATGGTGCACATCTTTAATCCCAGCACTCAGGAGGCAGAGGCAGGCAGAGCTCTGAGTTCAAGGCCAGCCTGGTCTACAGATAGAGTTCCAGGACAGCCAAGGCTACACTGAGAAAACTCCATTTTGAAAAACAATATTTTATATATATATAATTATCTGTGATTTCATATAATGTATGTTGATCATATTCAAGCTCTTCCCAGGCCCTCCCCACCCACCCAACTTCATGTTCAATATATAGCTTCTTTTCTGAGTACCAAAGTCATGTTTTATGCTAGAAAGGCAAGCACTTTACATATTTAGCTATCTCCCCAGCCCCCATATTTGCATTTTTAAGCAATCATAGAGCTTGGCCCAAAGTAAAAATGGCAAGTGCATGCTAGTATACAAAAATCAACAAATATGTTTGTAGTCAGAAGTTTCTGGCCTGGCCTAAGCCTCAAGGTCTAAACCTGCGGGATCTGCTTGGTCCCAAATAATCACACAAAGGCTTCTATTAATTACAAACTATGACCTATGACTCAGTCTCAGTACCATCTAGCTCTTACAACTTAACCCATTTTCACTAATCTGTGTATGCCACGTGGCTCTGTGGCTTTACCTGTCTTCCATTACATCTTGCCTTCTGCAAGGCAGCCTGCAGCCTCTCTCTGACTCTGCCCTTCTTCCTCTTTATCTCTGCTTGGATTTCCCATCTGCCTCTAAGCTGCCTGGCCATAGGCCAAAGCAGCTTCCTTATAAGCAAATGGTAACAAAATTTATTCACAGTGTACAGAAAGACATCCCACATCATATGTTGTGAATCGAATCTCAGATCAAGGTCCAATGGAAATTTGTAAAAGTCATTCTTGATAAACAATGACACATTCTCAAACCCAATGCACAGCAAACTCCAAAAATCTCCATTGCAATCTATGTTCACTCTAGTTCTCCACCAACAGCATCAGCCTGAGCTACACCCCAAAAGAGTTAGAACTGTGAAAAGCATAACCGAGAACACAGAAAATCTGCCTTTTCTTCTGTTGTGTTACATAGAATCTTAATAAAGAAAAAAAAAATCAACTAATGTACTTCCCAGAGAAAACAAATCTAATTAAACATGCATACGTGCTTCCTCAAATCACGGCCCCCATGGTACCAGCTGTCAGAGTTACAATGGTGCATCAAATGAGAGTAATCAATTTTACACAGATGAGTAAAGATATAATATTTCAAGCTGAGCCCGGGAATTAACTAAATTTACATGCATGTTGTAGTGGAAAGAGCATGGAATGTAATTTCAGAGGACATGGGGTCAATTCTTAGAACCCCTGCAACTTTAAGCACTTTGTTCAACTTCTCTAAACCCAACTCTAGCGTCCATATGTAAAATTTGGATAAAAACAATATCTACTTCACAGGGACGTTGTGAGCATACTGAGCGTACTGAGGCCAATGGCTTTTCAGTGTCGTTGTTCTTAAGAGTAGACTTCAAAAGAATGTCCATGAGTTTCTCCAAATTAACTTTTATTGCAAGCACAAATGAGACTCAGGCAGTGCATCAGTTGGCTGAGCCCTTGCTGAATGTGAGCGTTGGGGCATCGTGGTGAGTGCTTGATTCCTGTACTGGACAGGTAAACATAGCCTGATCTCTGGGCCTGCTGGCCTCTGAGTCTAGCCCCAGGCCATAGAGAGATCCTATCTCAAGAAACAAAGAGGCTGCAGTGGCCAAGGTTAACCTCTGTTCTCCATATGTGATGCACCTGCATATGCAGACATATGCACATGTACACACATAGACACCAAAACCAAAAATCATCCTAGAAAATTACACTTTTAATTTCCAAAAAGCAACTAATACAGCCTGGAAGCACAATGATTTAGTCAGAATAAAAGTTTAGCAAACACCCCCCCCACTCCTCATCTCTATCACTTATTCGGAGGGCCATTTTTTTAAAGCTCATAAAATCTATATACTTCTATCTTCCCAGTTACAAAATTGATATCATGTTATAATAATTAATATTTTATTATGTGAAGAGTCTAGTAAAAATCATACATATAAAGTACTTTAGCACATGTAGGGACTGACTAGATGTCAGCCTGCCTCAAAATACATTTTATGTCTTCTGTTTAGAGAATATGTAGGGTGTCTATCTCACATACTTCAAACAGACTATGTGAATCTAGCTCTAGTATAATCTAATCTTATGACTGTATCAAAATTGTTCATATTTGAGGTCACCAATGACCTACCCAATGCTAACCTCCATAGATAGTACTCATGTTGAAACTCTGGGAAATTTGTCATTATTGACCACTTGTTTTTACTGGAAAGAGTTTCTTCCCATGGATTCCAGACTGCGATTTCCCCTTAGCTTCTCCTCCTTCACTGGATACTACCTCCCAGTTTTCCATCCTCAGTGTAAGGACACCATCCTAAATCTTGGCCTTTCCCACAGAGGCTAGCCTTCAGGGTTGCCGGGATCTCTTTCTTCCATGTCTGCTTACTACGTGAGTGACCTCAAAAATACTTTGTTTTTAAGAAAGCCTACATTCTGCCAGCTATCAAATCTGTTTCCAGCCTGAAGTTTTCAGAAGGCAAGCTGTTCGTACCCAAGTACATATCTAATGTTTCCAATTGGAAATATAATATGCTTCCAAAATCAACATGTCCAGTTTCAACCTTGTTTTCTCTCAAACCCATTTCTTCCCACGGTCTTCACCATCTCAGTTCATGTCAGCATTATCCTTCCAGTTGCTCAGGTCAAAAACCTCGAATTCTTCTTTTTTGATTCCTCCCTCCCTCTTACAAAGCCCACAGCCAATCCATCAGCGAATCCTGTCAGCTCTGTTTCCAGACAGTATCCAGAATTTGATCCCTAGTCCAGCTACTTGCTGTTTCCACTGAGAATGCCTTGGCTTAAGCCGTGATCTGATCATAAGAACCTTGCATTTCTCCTGCCTCTAGTCACCCATCATCTCGTCCCTGTCCCCCACTATCATCCACCTTTATATAATTCAGTCAAGGCACTCTCACCCAATCCTTTCCCTGGACCCCTCAATGAAAGCAAAAGCTGGCACCATCTATCTTCAAGGTTCTTTCTTCTTCTCCACACTCTCCAACTACCCTGCCTTTCTCTGTTCTTCAGACACTGGGGAGTGCATCTGTGTCCACTGTGTCTTCCACCTGGGAAATGCTTCCCCCTTGATGGCTGTAAGGCTCTGTATGAGTCACTGTTACCATTGCTGTGAGAAAAGGCCTGACAAACGAAATGTAAGAAATGGAGAGTTTGTTGCGGTTTATAGTTTAAGGGTCCAGGCTATCATGACCATTGTGGAATAGAAGGCACAGCACCAGCAGATTGGGGTGTCTGGTCACATTGCATCCCCAGTCAGATAGCTATGCAGTCCAGGTCAGGGAGAGGCTTTATGCCCCATTAGTCTCTCCCACACAGCCCCTCACGGGCATGCCCAGAGGCTTCTTTCTTCATTGAGTCCCCATCCTGTTGAGTTGATGATCAGAGTTCTCCAACAGGTCTCCCTTTTGCAAGTCCTTCAGGGCTTTCCTCTGATGTCACCCACAGCACTTCTTGAATCCTTCCACTTAAAATTGCCAACCGACCCTTGGCTTGTTTGTTTTAGCTGGTTGCCATTTACCCTGTATATTTTAGTGTAGCGGGAAATCAGGAACTGTATATGTGAACGATCACGTCATAGGAATGGAGACGAGCTGGGCGTGGTTAACTGAAAAGGATTCCGGAAGTAGACCTTCGAGGGAGGGGACCAGGACAGGAAGTCGTCATTCTCTCACGAGAGTTCCCCGACCGAGTGCGCAGTTCGCTCCAGCTGCCCGGGAGTTCGGACGTACG
>PVIH01020479.1:0-32281 GCA_004025045.1 Sigmodon hispidus | reverse complement strand
TCAAACGGGATTCTGATCGAGCTGCAGTTTTATTACGATTCTAAACATGCTTATATAGTAGAATATGGGGAGGGGGCAATCTTCAAACACCTGCAGGAAGCTGGCCAGGGGAGCAGGATATTGGCAGGGTAAAAGGGTGACTGGTCTTGCTTCAGGGGAGAGTTGCTAGGTAACCTAACCATAGAATATTCTTGCTATTTTATTCTTTAAAGCTACCTTTAAGGGAGGACTGCTACGTAACTTAGCCACAGAATGTTCCTGTTATTCTATTCTTTAGAGTTACTTCTCTGTTACTGTGAAGCAAACCAGAACATCTCTTTTACTGTGGGAAAAACATCTATTCTACCTGGGAGAACATCTATTTTACTTGGGAGAATGTCTATTCTTCTTGGGAGAACATTGTGCTGGCTCAGTGGTTGGTTTCTCAGTCAGTTCCCACGGGAGCCTTAGCTAGAGGCCTAGAGGCTCAAGCCAGGGTCTTGGTCCCTGACAGGAAATGCCATTATTTTTGACTTGTTTCCACACAAGATAACTATGTAGGGTAGTGAATCATAAAACAAGTTTCTTATCTTTATCTTGGACTCAGGTAAGTGGGATATGTAGGGCCACCTGATGTCACATAAACTTCCAAAGATGGAGCTAGTTTCACATTTGCCTTGCAAACTGATTCTGCAGAGAATGCCCGATATTTTTTCATGAAAATTCTCAATAACAGAGAATTTTTAAGTCAAGCGTTTGACTTAGCAGTAATTATTTTACAAAAAAATAGTTGTCACTTATACTTTTTGTTATAATACTAGGCTCCTCAGGAAGCTGTACAGAGTTAAATTATACTTTTGTTTCAGTAGAATTAGCTGGAAACTTTGGTGCACACTTTTTGTTATTTTGGAGAAACAAGTATGAATTATTTTCCTGATATACTTTTTTAATTTAGAAACCTATTTTGTTTAATACATAAGTTTAATAAAGCTTTAGTTTAAAAATAAAATATACTTACAGGAAAGAAACCAAGATAGTATTTCAAGGCCCAATGGAAAAGCTCTTCAGCTGTGTGTCCACACTGCAAGATTAAGGAAGAAACATGTACAGAAGCTATAAAGTTTCATAATGCAGATTTATGTACCTGAATGGTCCTTCCTGGGCTTAGTAAATTGTCATTCATAATAAAGAAAAGATATCTATATTGTTTTCCCTCTCTGGCACTCTCCCAATAAAATAGATATCATGACAGAGGGAGTTACGTGGGGTTACATAGAAACAATACTGCCAGAGAAATACCCCAAATCTGACAAAGGTAACACCAGCTAATATTGGAAGCAATAGTGGAGATTACCTAATTTGGCCCTTCTCCTATAATCAAACTGATGGCTACCCTAGTTATCATTATAGAATCTTCATCCTCTGAGTGTTGGAAACAGATATAGTGATAGATAGCTAAACAATGTGGCAAGCTTCCAGTCTAGTTGAAGTGAGGGAGGAGAGATTGTATGAGCCATGGAGTTAAGATCATGATAAGAAACCCACAGAGATAGATGGCCAGATTTATTGGAGCTGAATTGAATTGAATTCTGAAATGAGAGCTAAGGCACCACATTGAGAATGGCCTAAGCTCTTCAAATTTGGATGAAAGTGCATGTCATGGACAGTTTGTGGAGACTCTTGAAATGAGATCATATTTATTACTTTTGCCTAAATTGGCTTTTTTGAGCCCATTCCCTACATAGGAATACCTTGCTGAGCCTTGATACTGAGGCAAGGGGCTTAGTCCTACCTCATATCAATATGCCACAACTTATTGATTCAACCTGAGAGTCCATTCTCTCTGAGCAATGGATAGGGGCACTTTGTGGGCAGACTCTAGGGGAATATTGGGAAGAGGAGACAGATGGGGATCAGTGGCATGAATGCTTTTTATAAAAATTAAATAAAAAGACAAAAACAGAAAATGTTATCACACAAACCAAAAGAAAAAAGGAGGAAGGAAAGAAGTCAGAAACAAAACAAAGATAAAAGTTAAATGACACAATGTAGACAAAATCCCAGATCATATTATTACTTTTATAGGTCATCTTTATTATGTGTTAGTCTCATATTTCCTACATCATCATAAAATTAAATAGTATGTGGGAAATACAAATATTTCAAAAAATAAATTCTTATGTAATCTGGAGAAAATTTAGTAACAAAAATGTGAATGCAAATTGAAAAATAGAATTACAAAAAACAATCACAAACACACACAGAGAGTGAGAGAGCAAGCAAGCAGCATACCAAGCTAATACCATATATACTTTCTGAAATAAATGACATGGCTGTTTAGATAATCTGTATTTGATAGAGATCAGGATTACAAAGAGAATACTTAAATATAAGTGAAATTATTTCTATTTACACATGATATGATTCTACACATAAGTGACACACAAAATTCTACCAGAGAAATTCTACAGCTGATAAACACCTTCAGCAATGTAGCAGGATA
The DNA here is from genome assembly GCA_004025045.1 of Sigmodon hispidus. Taxonomy (NCBI): domain Eukaryota; kingdom Metazoa; phylum Chordata; class Mammalia; order Rodentia; family Cricetidae; genus Sigmodon; species Sigmodon hispidus. The sequence continues at coordinate 29,799 of PVIH01020479.1, read as the reverse complement.
CTAGATTAGCTCAAAGAAATAAGTAGCCCTCTTATTCACTAACAATAAAAAGGCTGAAAAAGAAATAAGGGAAACATCATCTTTTATACTAGCTGTAAATAGCATTAAATACATTGATGTAACTATAACCAAAGAAGTAACAGACCTATTTGACAAAACATTAAATCACTCTTAGAAAGTAATTGAAGAGGAAATTAGAAATTGAAAAGGTCTCCATTGTTCCTGGATAGGTAGGATCAACATAGTAAAAATTTCAATCTTACCAAAAGCAATCTACAGATTCAATGCAATTTTCATCAAAATCCCAACACAATTTTTTTAAAGACCTTGAAAGAACAACACTCAACTTTGTTTGGATTAACAGGAAAGCCAGGATTGCCAAAACAATTTTGCTCTGCAAAAGAACATCATTAGGAATCAACATATCCAACATCAAGTTATACTATAGAGGTCCACTACTAAAAACAGCCTAGGCCAGCCATAAAAACAGACTTGTTGATCAATTGAATTGAATTGAACACCCAGGCATTAACCAACACACCTATGATTACCTGATTTTTGACAAAGAGCTTAAAAAACTTCAATGGCAATAAAGATAATATCTTCACAAAATGGACTTGGCATAACTGGATGGAAGTGTGTAGATAAATTCAAATAGATCCAAGCCTATCACCATGTAAAAAACTGAAATCCAAGTGGATCAAAGACCTCAACATAAACCCAGCTATACTGAACTTGACAGAAAAAAAGCAGGAAATAACCCTCCAAAACATTGGCACAGTAGACCACTTCCTAAATATAATACCAGTAGCACAGACACTAAGAATATTAATCAATAAGTGGGATCTAATGAAACTGAGAATCTTTTGTAAAAACCAAAGACACAGTCAATAAGACAAAATGGCAGCATACTTAATGGGAAAATATTTTCAGCAACCCTACAAGTGACAGAGTACTGATCACTAAAATATATAGAGAACTCTAGAAACTAGAGCCCCAAATCTGAAATTGCCTAATTTATGGAGTTCAGAACTAAAAAGGGACTTCTCAGTAGAAGAATTACAAATGATTGTAAAGCACTTGAAAAAATGTACAACATCTTCAACCATCAGAGAAATGAAAATCAAAACAACTTTGAGATACCACTTTATACCTATCAGAATGGCAAAAATCAAAAACACAGATGATAGCCTATGCTGGAAAGGATGCTGAGCAAGGGGAACACTCCTGTAGTGCAACTTGTTTAGCCACTCTGGAATACAGTATGGTGGATTCTCAGAAAACTGGGAATCAATCTCCCCAGAATTGCTGCAGTACCACTATTGGTACATGCCCATTTGTACACCAAAAGCATTACTTCAACTATATTCATAGCAGCATTATTTCTAATAGCAAGAAAATGGAAACAACCTAGATGCCCCTCAACTGAGGAATGGTTTAACCAACAGTGGTACATCTACACAATGGAGTACTACTCAGCTATAAGAAAAAAAATGATATCCTAAAATTTCAGGCTAATGTATGGATTTGGAGAATATACTCCTAAGTGAATTTTCAGAAACCCAGAAGGATAAGCAGGCGATGTACTAACTCATTATTGGTCTTTTGGCAAAAACATTCTCATCTCATGGAAAAATGATGATTGAATAAAGTGATTTAAAGCACACACAGACACACTTACATATACACTCACATGCATAAACCCTTCTGGTTTGACTATAGAAGTAATGCTTAACAGAATTTTGTGGCATTAGCTGTGACTTAGTGTTCTTTCTTCTTCTGAAGCTGAGCCTAACCTGGCTTGAGGTGTCTTAGGAACATGTTTTATTTTCCATGTACTTTAGAGAAAAGAGACACATGGAACAGTTGTTTTCATTATTTAACATGCCTACATAAGAACAAACTATAACTACTGTTTAATTTGAAGCTGTGTCTATCAAGTTTCTCCCCTTAAGGTACACTTAATGCTGCTTATTTTTTTAAGAAATTTCAATACAAATATTTATTTTATATTGTTAAAAGTGTCAAATATTTTACCAAGTGTCTGAATCATTAGTAATCCTGCACGTATGAGGATATTGCTTTCTCCACCTTTGCCAGTATACAGCATCTATTATTTTTCTGCTTGTTGTTCTGATCTAAATCAAATTTCAATAAATGTTATAGCATAGGTCATTGTGAACTTGATTTGTACTTTTTTCATAATCAAATCTTAGATGATTTTCATGTGCTTATATGTTATCCTAAAGTCTTTGAAAAATAATTTATTTATATCATTTGGTTACTTTTAATTAAATTGGTAAATTTATATTTTTTCCTTGCAACTATCTTTATGTCTTTTGGAAATATTTTGAAGGTCATATATTTTATGAACACATTTTCTTTCCAACTTTCTCTTTTTAATTTTTGTAACATTCTTTTAATACCAAATGGTTTTCAACGTATTTATGGAGTTCTATTTGCTTTTGTTTTAGTCACTTGAGTTTTTGATAATTATATAGCTCTTGATTAATCCAAAGTCAAAAAGATTTATTTAAATCTTCTAAATGTTTTATATTTTTGCCTTCAATATGAATGTGATTTATTTTGAGTTTGTTTCTATGTGTTGAATTTATTTGTCCCAGCTCTATTTAATAAAAGAATATACCATCATTTCCACAAAACAGAACAAAATAAAACAAAAGCAAAAAACAAAACAAAACAAGAAAAAGTGGCGCAAAGTATAATATCAATATAAAAAATATTTAAAAGTTTAAAGAAGACTACAGAAAACCTCTAATTACTTTGCATTATTTTGTAAATATAAGTATATCCTCCTCAACTTTGGGGGCATATATAGAAAATGTTGTGACTATCTATAAATGATTAGTAAACTTGACATACAAGAGAATGAAAAAGTAATATAACATATAAAATAGCCTACTTTTACTTTACAAATTTGAATGTTTGAAATATTTGGTTTAAAATACAGATTCAAGTTACACATTCAGTTTTTTACAATTTACAAGGAATTTAATGATTATTGGGAAAGTGAAGGACATATCAAATTTTACAGTGAATATTGCTCATTTAATAACTCTTAACTAATTTCCTTACAAAGACAAAAACAATGTGTACTTGTACCAGTTTGAAGAATATCCCAGTCTAAAGAAACAGATTAATATACAAGAAATGATGCTAGTCAATGTGATAGATGCTGTAAAAGCCAAAGAGATATGTACTAGTGATCTGTGTTCTCTGCAAATTTTGACAGAACTCTCCCAAGGTTCCAGTCTAATCTGATGAACTTTTGATTCCAGGAATATTGTAAATCCATGAGACTAAAACTCACAGGTATTCTAGCATCTTCCTTTGTTATGTTATAATCCATGTTTTTCTACTAAAAAATATAAAAAATTATTGTTTGAACTATCAATGAGAAGTTTTGTGATATTAAATAGGGCTCCCACTGAAATAATTAGAAACATGGACCAGCTACATTATATTTGGAACTTGTCAAGAGGTGAAGCTAAAAATTTCTTGATAATCTATTACACTGCCTTATCATCCCAAATATTTAGTATTTCTTAAAGTAAGACTTAATTTTTTCCTAGATATTTTTAGTTGCAAACCATTTTGTTTCTTTCAACCTTAAAATAGAGAGATATAATAAAGGCATGTATGTTATCTACAATTTAATTTTACTTGGTTGTCATACATGACAGTCAATTGTTAAATAAAAATAAATTTTATTGATACTTAATATAACATTTATAATTATGATCTTAGCATCTTTTCATGAGGTTACATCACAATATCTTTAGAGTTTTGGTTAATATTAGAAGATCACAAAAGAATTTGGAAAGAGATTTCAATTAAAGGGAAACTAACTTTCTCAGGAAAAGGTATTTAAGTTGGTACTGTGCAGATTATTCTAATGAAAATAGTTTGAGGTACATGACATAAAGATACTTACATATCTATATTAATTGTGGCATAACTTGTTACAGTAGGGTAAAGAAGATGTCTACCAAACAATCAAAAGAGATAAAGAAAATGTGTATGTAATATATGCTTATATACCACGAAGTATTTTTAACTATGTAAAAAAAAATCAAATGTTATTCTTTAGAAAGCTGAGAAGCAGGGAGATCATCATATAATGTATATATTTCACTCTTAAACAAATACCTTATTTACTATATAAATTCTCTATCTCCAATCCGCACAATAATAGAAATCATGGGGTCTATGCTAAGGGGAAAAAGGTCTAAAATAAGAAATAGGAGAGGTTCTAGTCAGGTTCTGGTTCTGGACCATTCTCTTCCAACTGCTCAAAGAAGGTCTAAGGACTCTGAAAGCCAGACTCAGACTCCGCCCAAAGGTGATGTGTTGCCAGCAGGCCCCAGCATCTGAATCCCTGCCAGGGAAAAGTGTGTTCTGGTTGGGTTTCGTTTCTGGGACCAGGTGATGTCTGTGGAGCATGTCCACACACACTCTATATAAGACAGATATAAACCTTGATGTCAGGGTCCCCCCAAGCTGCAGCTAAGAAAAGGGAACTTGCACGGCCACCCCACCTTCAACTGCTCAAAAAGAGAAGGACTGAGGACTTGAGCAGAGTTAGAGATAGAGCAGACACCTTGTTCAGAGGTGACAAGAGGCACTCAAGCCTGCTTGCGACAACTGACCAGAAGCCACCTAATTGTGAATCACTGAAGCCATGGGCTGACACCAGTACAAAAATTTCCATAATAATATAAAGAACAGCAAGGTAACTCCAGAAGAAAGTGGCCATACTAGAAATACAAGACCTGAACTGAGCAATGAAGAGGAAAAAGAAGGAAACAACACCAAAAATTCCATTTTGATGATCATTGAAGCTCTCAAAGAAGATATGAAAAATTCCCTTAAAGAAATTGAAGAAAATGCTAACAAAAAATTGGAAGATGTGAACAAATCCTTGAAAGAAAACCATGAAAAGGTAAACCAAAAAATGAAAGAAACATGCCAGGAACTAAAAACCAAAATAGAACCAATAAGAAAGGCACAAAATGAGGCAAAGATGGAATTAGAAAACCTGAATAAAAAAGCTGGAACCACAGATACAAGCATAACCAACAGAGTTCAAGAGATAGAAAATAGAATCTCTGAAGTGGAAGACTCAGTAGCTCAACTAGATATATCAGTCAAAGAAAATACTAAAATCAAAAATGCCATGACAGAAAATATTCAGGAAATCTGGGACACAATGAAAAGACCTAACTTGAGAATAATAGGAATAGAAGAAGGAGAAGAATACCAGCTCAAAGGCACAGATAATGTTTTCAATAAAAATCATAGAAGAAAACTTTCCTAACTTGAAGAAGAAAATGCCTATAAAGATACAAGAAGCTTACAGAACACCAAATAGATATGACTTCCCAAAAAAATCAGCATGCCACATAATAATCAAGATACAAACCATAAGAACAAAGAAAAACTTTTAAGAGCTGCAAAAGAAAAGGGCCAACTTATGTATAAAGGCAGACCTGAATAACACCTGACTATTCAATGGAAACGCTGAAAGCTAGAAGGGCTTGGTCAGAAGTTATTCAGATGCTAAAAGAGCATGGCTTCAAAACTAGAATACTATATCCTGCAAAACTATCAATCACCATAGATGGAGTAAACAAGATACTTCATGACAAAGTCAGACTGAAAAAATATCTATCTACCAATCTAGTACTACAGAAATTATTAGATGGAAAATTTTAACATAAGGACTCCAGATATACCCATGAAACTACAAACAATCAGTAACCCCACAGAAGAATACTCCAGAGAAAGGAAATACAAGCATGTTAACACCAATAATCGCAGGAAATATCAATCAGTAATCACTAATATCCCTTAATATCAATGGACTCAACTCTCTTATAAATCAACACACACTAACAAAATGGATAAAACAACCGAAGCCATTCTTGTGTTGATTACAAGAAACACACCTCAACCACAAATACAGACACAGGCTTAGACTAAGGGTTGGGAAAAAATTTTCTAGTCAAATGGTCCTAAGAAACTAGCTGGGGTTGCCATCCTAATGTCTAACAAAGTAGAATATAAGCTAAAAACAATTAAAAGGGACCAAGATGCCTTACTTATTCATCACGGGAAAATTTGGTCAAGAGGAGATTTCAATCCTGAATATTTATGCCCCTAATAAATGGGCACCTAACTTTGTAAAATAAAACTGCTAAAACTCAAATCGCACATCAATTCTCACACCCTAATAGTGGGAGATTTCAATACTCCACTTTCTTTTTTTGTATTCATTATTATTATTATTATTATTATTAACAAAGAAGTAACACTTTCTATCCTTTTATATCCTTATTCAAGGTCCCTTCCCTCTCCCACCACATCAGGTCGTTCTTTCTTCTCCACAACTCCCCATCCCCTCTCTGGGAAGGCAGCAGGCAGTTCCATAGATCCACTGACCCAATATTGCTTAGTTAAGTCTCCATTCCTCACAGATCCATTTTCTCACCCCTCCCTCAAGAGTGAGTCAGGCTTTCCTCTAGGGGGATTGGGTTCCAAGGAGTTAGTCCAGGGTGTTTCTGATCCCAAGCTGTTCAGTGGTTGTGGCTTGCAGCATGCTTTGCTTTTTTCTTGTTTGTTTGTTTTTTGTTAGAGTCCACTAATGAGTGAGTATGTCTCCTGCTTAAATTTCTGACTTTGTGATACCTCAATCAGGAGGATACTTTCCAAGTCCATCCATTTGCTTGCAAATTTTAGGATATCATTTTTTCCTACAGCTGAGTAGTACTCCATTGTGTAGATGTACCACAGTTTGTTAATCCATTTTCAGTTGAGGGACATCTGGGTGGTTTCCAGGTTCTTTCTAATACAAATAACGCTGCTATGAACATAGTTCAGCTAATGCCTTTGGAGTGTGATTTTGCATCTTTAGGGTATACACCCAGAAGTGGTATTGCTGGTTCCGTGAAGAGATTGATTCTCATTTTTCCCAGACTCGCCATAATGTGTTCCAAAGTGGCTGAACAAGCTTACACTTCCAACAAAATGGAGGAGTGTTCCCGTTGCATGGCATTCTCTCCTGAACAGGCTGTCCTCTGTGTCTTTTATCTTAGCCAGTCTAATAGGTGTCAGGTGGTATCTCAAGGTTCTTTTTGGTTTGAATTTCTCTAAGGGCTAAAGATGATGAGCTCTTTTTCACGTGCTTTTCAGCCATTCGTAATTCTTCTGCTGAGTATTCCCTTTTTGGATCCGATTCCCTTTTTTTTGATTGAGTTATTCAAGGCTTAGGGTTCTAGATTCTTGAGTTGTTTATATATCTTTGAGATCAGTCCTCAATCACTTGTAGGGTTGATTAAAATCTTTTCCCATTCTGTAGGCTGTCTTTTTGTCCTATTGACAGTGTCCTTGGCTTTACAGAAGCTTCTTAGCTTCAGGAGATTCCATTTATTGATTGTTGGTCTTAGTATCTGTGTCACTGGTGTTATATTTAGGAAGTGGTCACCTGTGCCTATTCATAGAAGTGTATTTCCCAATTTCTTTTCTATCAAGCTTAAAGTGGTTGGGTTTATGTCGAGGTCTTTGATCCACTTGGATTTGAGTTTTGTGCAGGGTGACAGGCACCGATCTATTTGCACTTTTCTACACACTTCCATCCAGCTATGCCAACACCATTTGTTAAATATACTATCTTTTTTCCATTGAATGTTTTTGGCCTCTGTCAAAGATCAGGTGTTCATAGGTTTTTGGGTTAATGTTAGGATCTTCAATTCTATTCCATTGATCCACAAGTCTGGTTTTATGTCAGTACCAGGCTGCTTTTATTACTGTAGCTCTATAGTATAACTTGAACTCAGAGATGGTAATACCTCCTGAGGCTCTTTTGATGAGTAAAATTGTTTTGGCAATCCTGGCTTTCCTGTTATTCCAAATTAAATTAAGTATTGTTCTTTCTACATCCAAAAATATTGTGTTGGGATTTTGATGGGCAGTGCATTGAATCTGTAGATTGCCTTTGGTAGAATTGCCATTTTTACTATGTTGATCCTACCTCTCTAGGAACATGGGAGAGCTTTCCATTTTCTGATATCCTCTTCAATTTCTTTCTTCAGTGATTTAAAATTTTTGTAAAATAGGTCTGTTACCTCTTTGGTTATAGTTACTCCAAGGTATTTAGTACTATTTACATCTATTATGAAATGTAATGTTTCCCTTATTTGTTTTTCAGCTGTTTTATCTTTAGTGTATAGAAGGGCTACTTTTTTCTTTGAGTTAAACTTGTATCCTGCACCATTGCTGAAGGTGCTTATCAGCCGTAGCTGTTCCTTGGAAGAAAATTCTGGGTCACTTATGTATACAATCATATCATCTGCAAATAGAGATAGCTTCACTTTTTTCCAATTTGTATCCTCTTAATCTCTTTTTGTTCCCTTATTACTTTAGCTAAAATTTTGAGAGCTATATTGAACAGATAAAGGGAGAGAGAACATCCTTTTATAGTTACTGATTTTAGTGGGATAGCTTTGAATTTTTCTCCATTAAGTTTCATACTGGCTTCTTGTAAATTGCCTTTATTATATTTAGGTATTCTCCTGTGTTCCTGATCTCTCCAGGGCTTTAATCATAAAGGAGTGTTGGATTTTATCAAAGGCTTTTTCAACATGTAAGGATATGATCATGTGCTTTTGTTCCTTTAGTTTGTTTATATGATGAATAACGTTTACAGTTTTTCATTTGTTAAACCAGCCCTGCATTTCTGGGATGAAGCCTACTTGGTCATGTTGGATGATATTTTTTATATATTATTGTATACATTGTGCAAAAATTTTGTTGAGAATTTTTGCATAAATATTCCTGAGGGAAATTGGTCTGTAATTCTCCTTCGTTGTTGTGTCTTTAAGTGGCTTTGGTTCAATACCTCACTTTGAACCCTGGATATATCAACCAGACTGAGACTCAAGTGAGAAATAAGGAGTCTAAAAGAAGTTATGATGCAAATGGGTGTAATAGATATCTACAGAAGCTTCCATCCAAATGTAAAGCAATATACTTATTTCTCAGTTCCTCATGTAACTTTCTCTAAAATTGACCACATAATTGGTCATAATGAGAATATCAACAGATTCAAAAATAATGAAAATAATCCCTTGTAAAATATATCAGACCACCAGGGCCTACAGTTAGAGTTCAACAACATCAAAAATTAAAGAAAGCCTACCAACTCATGCAAACAAACATCACTCAGCTGAACCATCTCCTGGTGAAGAAAGAAATTAAGAAAGAAATCAAAGTCTTCCTAGAACTTAATGAAAATGAATCTGCAACGTACCCACACTTGTGGAACACAATGAAAACATTCTTCAGAGTAAAATTAATGGCTCTAGTTGCCTATATGAAAAATCTAGAGAAATCCCACACTAGAGACCTGACAGCTCAGCTGAAAGCCTTAGAACAATTAGAAGCAAACTCACCTAGAAGGAGTAGATGACAGGAAATAATCAAACTTAGAGCTGAAATCAATACAAATGAAACTAAATGAACAATACAAAGAGTCAATGAACCAAGAGTTGATTCTTTGAGAAACTGAACAAAATAGATAGTTTTCATGCAAACTAATGAAAAAGCAGAGAGAGAGTATCCAAATCAACAAAATCAGAAATGAAAAGGGGGACATAACAACAGACTGCCAGGAAATCCAGAAAACTATCAGTTCATACTTTGAAAATCTGTATTCTACAAAACTGGTAAACCTATAAGAAATGGACAGCTGTCTGGACAGGTACCATCTACCAAAATTAAATGAAGTTCAGATTAATTACCTAAACAGGCCTATAACCCTTAAGGTAATTTAAATTGTCATTAAAAGCCTCCCCAAAAATAAAAGCCCTGGTCCAGATGTTTTCAGTGCCGAATTCTATCAGGTTCACATATCTTGATGACATATTATGATACTGTAGGAAAAATAACACGGAAATTAATGTAGATTCCAAACTTAATTTATGCAAATGCAGAATTGAGATCATCTGAATCTTTCAGAGTATTTCTAGATTCTTATCTTTATATCTGTAATTATATATACATATTTATAATATATTTAGTATAATTATAGATTATATGATCAATAATCAATGATTACATATAATTATTTATATTTATATAATAATAATTATATATAATAAATTTTTGAATTAGAGTCAATTGAGAATTTATATTCTAGTTCTAAACTCTTCCTCCTTGATCTATTCATAGAGCTTACATATTGTTTTTTGAGACAAGGCCTTCCTATGTTTTTTGGCTAACTTGTGATCTTTCAGATTTATTCTTCTCAAAACATGAATTATATACATATGCTACCACTCCTTCCTACTGTCTATCTTTGCTTTTCCATATTTAGCCATAGTGGTTTTGGAGAACAGAGGACATATACAGAGACTAAGGAAGTAATAGGCCTTAGAAAGATTCTTGGTCCTTTTGTATCAAAGGAAGGAAAGACAGAGAGAGAGACAGAGAGACAGAGGTTCACTGGTCACTGCTCTGCCACTTCTGTGATTATTTAAGATCTTACCCCAATAACTGACTCTCATGTTTTGATTGATAAAAAATAAATAAATAAAAAATTTACACCTGAGAAAATAATACTCAATGCCAATATCAAATACCATGTTCATCTCTGATAGTGGTATAAACATCAGAATTCTTAGGATTATGTTGCATACAAAATTTTGACTTGTTTCTGACTTTGTGTGTGATTCCTCTCTTTGAGTTGTCTTTCCAAAATAAACAACATGTTTCCTAGCATTCTTTAGTTCTTACTCAAAATTAATAAGAATGGAGAGGTGGCACATATTATCTTCTGTATACTACCAGTTACTAGGTCTGAAATCTTTAGAAAAACTTACGTTTTCTAAAAATGATCAATTTTTTTTCTTATAGGAGAATTTTCCAGATTCTTATTTTTTTATTGGGAGAATATGCCTTACAAGTAAGGATTACAGAATATAATTTAAAGATGCAATAAGACAATATGAATAAGAGCAATAACATTTTCAGCAGTAGTTATGAAGCTGACAGACAAGAAAAAAAATGCAGATTCATACTAGATACAGTGGCCCATACTTTTTTTTTGGGAAAAGTTGTTTTATTTTTGTTGTTCTTCCACTTTACTTTCCATGACTTGTACACAGTGAATGCCAAGTACAGGAAAGGATATGGCTCACTGATAGAATGTTTACATGTAGGAGGTCCTGGGTTCAGTCTCCAGCACCTCAAAATTAAAACAACAACAACAACAAAACCATTAAAAATGAGAACCTGAAGACACCAAGAAATGGACATTCGAGAGAGAAAGAATAGAGACAGGGCTGGAGAAATGGCTTATTAACTGAGAGCTTGGGCTACTCTTCCAGAGGATCTGGGTTCAGTTCCCAGGACCCACATGAAGCTCACAACATATCAGTTCCAGGAAATTCAGTGTCCTCTTGTGATCTCTTTGGACACCAGGCACACATGTGCACAGACACACGCAGGCAAAACACCACATAAGCACAAAATAAAAAACAAATAAAAAACAACCACCAACTAAGGACAGTACCTTAGGCCTCCGCAAGGGTGTATATTTTCACAAACAAGAACACTGAAGAGAAAAACAGTGGGGGAGGGGGGGAACAAGACAGGATAGAGAGAACTGGAAAGAGAAGTGGAAAAATGAGTCTGGAGAATAAAACTGAGATCTAAGGAGATTGGGAAGGACATCAGAGATAAAGAAAAAAATGCCTTAGGGTGAAAAGGGGGCTGGTAAGCAAAAAAAAAAAGAAAAAAAAATGTGGATGAAAAAGGGGGCAGGTGAGTAGAAATCTAGAGGATGGATGTGTTTGTGGTCCTCAAACAGACAACTGGTAAAGAGTGAGCATAACCAGAAGATCCGAGAAGTGGGTCATAGTGTGCCTGGACTAAGAGGCTAAGAGGAGGAGAGAAGCATACAGAGGGTGAAGGCTGAAGCAAGGTTTCCGACTCACAAAACATGGAAGAGCATGAGTTTTACCAAACTCATCATTTCCCCTCCCTGGCTCCGCATTAGAAAGAACCATGTGACTCCAAAAGAAAGGAAATAGGGAGATTAGGCTTTGAGAAAAGGCCTGGCTGGGAACAGGAAAACGGATTTGAGCGACCTTTAAGGGTGGGGGTGGTGACAGGACACTATGGGGGATTACAATTGGAACCCACGAAAAAATCCAAGGCCAGTTAACTACAGGAACCAAAGCAACTAAATACCACCGCACCCCAACCCCAACCTTCTGGTTCCAAGTTAAATTCAACTGATCAGAATGGAACCAGGACTCGAGGGTTTCGGGACTTCCAAAGGATGGGGGTGCCTCGGCCTACTGACTCCCCAGTTCCTTCTGCTGGTAGACATTCAACACCCCAAACACGAACCCAGGAGCTTCTCCGAGCCTCCGGATGTCTTCTAGGCCCTCCTCCATCTTTACCGGCTCCTATCCTGGGCTTTGATTTTAGACCCTGTCAGCACCCCCCTGCCAGTCAAGCCTGGGGTTTTAGCTGTTAAATTACCACAACGGACGAGGTTTAAACACCTTCCCCGTTGACTCCCCAGGTCCCCTGGATCGGTCAAGGGTCACAGTTGCCCGCTCACCCCTTCCCTCTCAGCCCTGAGTCTTCAGAGTCAGGTCCTTGCACCCACCCCCACCCTGTTCAGGCATTGCCCCGGCCTCGGGTCCTTCAGCATCAGGTCTCCCCACCGTGTCCCCACAGCCAGTCCTCTGTCCTTCCCCCACAAACCGGGTCTCCAGCTCCGTGTCCTGCCTTCTCCACCCTGGGAGCGTCCCTTTTAGCTGTGCATCAGTCCCCTGGTCCCTCGGCCCCGCGCTCTTCCCATCCCTCCGTTCCTTCCGGGCTTCCCGTCCCCTTAGACCGTGCTCTCCGGGACCCGCGTCCCTAAAGGCTCGAATCCGCTCAGTTCCCCGTATCCCCACAGCTCAGCGTCCCCTCTTGCTCAGCGTCCCCCGGCCCCCTCCAGCCCCGTGTCCATTCAGCACCCAGTGGCCCATACTTTTAATGTTAGCACTCAGGAGACTGAGGCAGGTGGATCTTTGTAGTGCAAGGTCATTACGGCTAAAGATGGAGACCTCATTTGAAAGAAAAATATACTAAACTTAGATTATACATTTTAATAATTTTTATTTTAATTTTAATCTTCTGACTTTTTAGAAGTTTTGTCTTTAATAAATTTTAAATTCATACAAACGTACTAAAAATGCTGGTACATTTTATTTACTAATCCAAAGTTGTTTCTCTTTTAAAGATGTCTTAAATACATAAATAAGGAATGCAAGGTGTACCTTCTGAAAGTCACATTCTATATTGAATTTTAAGCTGATTTTGTAAAGAAATGTTCAATTTTTAAGTTTTATTTATATGTAATTCTGGTATTAAATGTCACTATCTTTATGAAGTTTGATCTCTGGCTTCATTTGGGCAGGTGTAGCTGTCATTAGCTGTGCCCTAGCTATTTGAGCTGCCCAAGTAGTTCTCATGATACAATCTTAAATAGCTGTCTTTGAAATGAGAGAATTTGAAGCACATACAGAGAATTTCTCATTGTTATATGTTTGGTTTCTTGGCAGTGTGAGGTCAGGTTCATAAGTTTTGTGCTATACTAAAACATAAGACTTTTTAACTGTAAGGAAACCAAATTCTCTATAGTCAAAAGAATAATTCTTAAATTTTCAAATACTAGAAAGTGGAAATTTTTTCAATGATAACTTTATGAGAGGTGTCTAAAGCCATCTTTCATCACTTTATTAACTTAGGATATATTTTGCTACATAATATTTTAAATATATGCTTCCAATCTGATTTAGTTTTTCTTAGATGTTTCATTATCTCAGTTAATAGATTATGTTAAAGTTGCTTTATATCTACAATCGTCTTCTGATAACATTGCAGAAATAGATCTAGGGTATATATGCACACTCTAACATATGGATGTTATCAAGTACCCCATTAAAATGATGTAGAGTTTGTGTTAACTAATGTCATCTTTTTCATATTAAATAATTTCCAGATTTGTTATAATTCACATGATAATATGAATGCTGTATGAATATACTTTTATGAGTTTATAAAGGAACAATGGCAGAAAGGAACATGCTCATCACACAAACAATGTACATTATTGTGTATTTACTATGCAATGTTCAATGTGTCCAAAGTTGCAGAATTCATCTGGGGCCAAATATAATTATGTCACAAACCTATGAATATTTAAGAACATGCTGTGAGGAGGAATACTTTTAATATAACATAACATAATCTGTGATTTATAATTATGTAACAGGTGACAATCAAGAGGACACCTTATCTGCTCAACTGTCTTCATGATTCTGTTTCACCCCCACCTGTTGTAGACTGACCCAGGACTATTTAGAATTTCCTGCTTCTTGGATGAAGCATCCTTGGTAAATTACTAGCTTTGCAAAAACGGGCTTCTTGGAGTCCTTCAAGATAGGGCGTCCTTGGTTAGTTACAGAAGTGAGCTTCATGGAGTCTCCCATGATAAGGTGTTCTTGGCAAAACTGCAGGCCTTGCAAAAAAACGGGTTGTCCTTGGCCCTATTATACAGTGTACGTTTAGATAGGGCTTCAAACAGTAATCAGTCAGCTGCAGAATCATGGGACTAAAGAGATCCTGCCCACCCCAACTTCCTCTGATAACTTTCCACTCTCCTCCCTCTGCTCCCCTCCCTGCCTGAAGCCTGCACTCTCCTCTCTCCACTCCCCCTCCCCAGCTAAAGCACTGCTTAAAAAGCCTCAGCATTCACTCAATAAATGAAGCCTTGATGTGACTCAGACTGACTCTTGTTGTTCTTTATGCACTTGGCTTCCTCTCTCTCTCGCCCCCATTTGCTTCACAGGTGGTCCCCCTCGAGACCCTCGAATAACTGGACCTGCTGGACAGGGACACCCACCAATGTACACTTTGCTTCTTGATTTAAGGTTGTGTTTCTGAAGGATTACTTTTATTCAGCTAACACAGTAGATGGAGTGACACTCTGAAGCTTTGTAATGTTGATCAGCTGTTTATTATCATTTTGTATAATCCTTGGGAAAGATTTATTTCATTAGGCTTTTAAGAAAATTTATCACAAATTTTTACAGTGCTTTGGAATATCTCATCCTGAATACCAAAAACAGTTTATTATTTGCCACAAAGTGGGAGAATCATCAGTGGAATTTAGAGCAGCATCAGTAGTTATGGAAATATTAGCACTAGTTTTGTACACATGAAGGGTTGGAGTGGGAGCAGAATTGATTTGAAGTCTGAATTGTTCACATCTTTTCATGGAATATATAACTATGCTAATAGTAGGAGGTAGTATAGTTATTTCTGATGAAGGAATCTGGTTAATTAAACTTATGTTAAGTTCAAGACTCAAGGAAAAAGAGTCTTGGATTCCAAGTAGTGCACCAGAGCCAAATTCCAAAGAATAATGACATGGTCTTCTAGGTCGAAATCTTCTACGTGGGCCTGTGTTGCAGTCACCAGACTGTATGGGAGAAAAATTAAGTAAATTTAAATTTGATATTTCAGATAATTATCAGAATAAACGAAACACCTATTGGAGTGGGTAGAATTTTAAGATGGTCATAAATGTCCCACTCTCCAAAGACATTTGTTGCCAATTTTATCAGTTATGTTCTTTTAAAAACAAGGTATACAATCATGGAAGCAGAAGAAACTAGAAATATCATGAGCTGCAAATGTTCTACTAATTTATAATGAAGATTTTCTGTAGTAGAGAAAAATATATGACAAGTATATTAAATCAGAGCATATATTAAATCAGAGTATCATCTTTTCCATGGCTAGTAGGAAAGCATAGAATCATATTATGGCCATTTTCAACTGTCCTAGTCTGTTTTCATATTTACTTTGATGTCAAACACATATTTAATAGTTACAGCATTGGATCTGAAACACCTGATAATTGTTTTTCTGAGCATGAATTACTCTGTTTTTTATATTTTCTAGTTCTGTCTGTTTTTCTGAAAATTCAAATTTTATTTTTCTCTAAACATAGAGAATAATCTGTAGAGTTGGATTTTGAGAATATTAGAGAACAGAGAATAAGAAAATAATACTGAAACAAAAGGGTTCAGGGTAGAAAGAAGAAACAGGTGCCCGAGTAGGAGGAGAATTTATCCAAATGGAATATAAAAATTTCAGATGGAAACCTCTTATTTTATGTTAATGAACAAATGTGAGGCCACTCAATATTGCATTAAAGGGATGGAATTCTCTGATCTGTGAAATGAATGACCGTGTGATGGAGAATGGGCTCTTACCACAGTGTCATCTTCTGCCTTCT
This sequence comes from Sigmodon hispidus, assembly GCA_004025045.1. Lineage (NCBI taxonomy): Eukaryota > Metazoa > Chordata > Mammalia > Rodentia > Cricetidae > Sigmodon > Sigmodon hispidus. The sequence goes on along the minus strand of PVIH01020479.1, from coordinate 13,415 downwards.
GAGGCCTTGGGTATAGAACACAACTAAGCTATCTGCAGACTATACCATTATAAAGAGGGTTCAAAAGTCCTAGTGTGTGGTCATTTATTAAATAGCAATAGAGAACTGTCTCATATTTGTAAGTCAAAACTTCGATCAAGGAATATGTTGCCATTTTAGTTTTGATCATTCATGTCCTTAATACAAACTTAGATGATATTGAAGTAAAAAAATATCATTAAGAAATATATTAACCTTGGTTGTTCAAAGACTCAGTTCTTGAAATAAATCCCAAATAGAAGTGTTTACCCTCCAGGTTGGGAAATATCTCTCTTATTTAAGAGCTTAGGTTTGTGCTAGGTTTTAATTCCAACATATTGCAAACATGTTATAGAGCTTGGACTCTTAGACATATGCTTGCATAGCAGTGATGGGAGAAACAGACATGTTTAATGTGATTCTATTGATTGGGTAGATACAATTGTAGATGGTAAAAACAGGCCAAGGGGAGGATTAAAAGTAGTCTACAGTGTAAAGATAGAGGTTCTGGTCTTGTTTCTGTCAAGAACAAAATGTATTTCTATCAACAATGGTTGAAACACCTATATTTGCATCTCTGGTAAAATGCCATTCATATATGTTATAACAACATTGAGGCTGTCTAATCCATGGTGAGATATTGCTAGTCATGGCTTCGGAATGCTTCATAAAGTCATTTACTATGAATGCTTTAATATTGTCTAGAAAATCATGGCAATGCTTGTCTTGGGACAACATTCATTGTATATCAAGTAATATTTTATGTTCTATTTTCACATGCATCTTTTTGACTTTTCTAAAGACATGAACATTTTGAAAATCAGCATTAATTTCAGGTCAAAAGGAGCTACCTGTGCATTTGCCAGAGTAGGGAACACATTTGATTAATCTGACTAAAAATTTATCTTCATGTCCGATAAACTAATATGGCACTCATTAGCCTTTTGTGACTATTAAACTAAACCAGAATTTCATAGCAAAATAACGTACAAGTGTGGAATTTCATCAGTAATTTTCAGTTATTATATATTATTTATATAGGATATATGAAGTTTAAAAAATTGAAATAGAAGTGAAGAGAAGTGGTAGGAATTAGTGTTACCTACCAGAAAACATCCTGCAAGAAGCCAAAGGCCCAAGACCAGATACAGGGTTTTCATCTTTTGGTAGACCCTGAAAGTAAGCACAATTGCTGATTATCATTCATCTTATAAATAAAGTGTCATTATTTGGAGTGACAAAATAAATAAAGTGACAAAATTTATATGGAGTAAGTATGTAGTTCAGTGTAACTTCAAATAAATCCCTTACTCTTATTTTGTACTTAGATTATTGGGTTTGTTTGGTCAGATCATAACATTTAATTGCACAGTGAAGGAGCAAGTTTCACATTTCTCTTGAATGCTGGAGAGAATGCCAGGTAATTTTTCATGAAAATTCTGAGTAACTGACCATTTCAAAGTAAAGCCTTTGATATAGCAATAATTACTTTTGATATAGGTAATTTTTACTTATATATTTTTAAATAATGCCAGACTTCTGTAAACTTTTGTTTGTTATATTACCACTTTGACATGTCATATGTGAGACATACATTTTTTCATTCCTATTATATGCATTCAAAGAGCATCATTTAGTATACACCTTACATTTAGCATCAACGTCATCTAACCCTAACCCTAATCCTTAGTCAGCAACAAATGGTCACAGACATGCTTTGTACTTCCACCTATGTTCCATCAATAACTAGAACAGAAGATAATATAAGATTTTCATCTATTTTGCTTTCACCAATTTAAAATTGTCATAAATTTGTGAACCCAGATTGCCCAAGTTCTTTCTTCATAATACTGTGTACACAGTGACATCTTCACTCCCACAATCAACTTTGGTGATAGTGTGATTATGGCTGCTGAACAATGCAAACCCTGAAAGAATCATAGGGACAATTATTTACTAGACATTATGAATGAATTTGACCTGCTGTTTTATCCCTAGATATATATAATTTGAATCTTAACAATAAAAATTTAATTATAAATATATATGCTACAATAATTCCCCTTCTGATTACCTCCGAGAATAACCTATCCTTGTGAATATTAAAGAAGCAGAAAGTACAAGGAGTAGAAAAAATATTGTGGACTTTGGTGGACTAACTACCCAATTTATCTACATGAATACTTCTCTGTTACTTGCAAAAGTTTTCCTAGTTTCATACATATTTATAACTTGTGGTTTCTTTTAGACACTTATTCTTACAGTGATGAGAAAGACTATTCTATAAACAGTCAATTCAGATGCTGTCTCTGTAGCCAGGCAAAATTTATTGTCATGATAATGGGCTTGCTATTTTCAGGTGCCTACCTTGGAGAAGCTTCTTCTCAGCTGACTTGTCTGCTGGCCAGGAGCACTTGCTCAGTTATTTCTCAGTGATGCAAAGGAAAGGATAAAGGTCCAGACCTGTCAGCTCTTTTATATGTTGTAGTATAATTTCATTGGCATTAAAAGAAAAACAACTGGAAAATAAAAAAGGAGTGTTGGTACCTTTGAAACAGGAAGCATCCTTGCCAACACATAGTGTGTTTCTGCATTCTTTTTTTTCCTAATCAATTCAGTTCTCAGTGTGTGACGCTTCTCCAGAAACTGTACACTAAGTCAATATGTGTTTTTCTTTCAGCATATGAAGTTGGAATTTTGGTGCATATTTTTTCTTTATTTTGGAGAAACAAGCATAAACTTTTGTCCTGGTACATATTTTTTAATTTAGAAATTTATTCTGTTTAATCAACAAATTTTATATAGCATTAGTTTAAAAATAAAATAAGCTCAAAAAAGTGAAACTAAGACAAGATTTTGATGCCTAGACCCTTCCAGTCTTCCCAGTCAAAGAGCGCCTAATCTGTGTGTGCATACTTTAAGAGTAAAAATGAAAAATGGATAAAAGCCATAAAGATTTTTTTATAATGAACAATTATGTAGCTGAAGTATCCTTCCTGGGCTTACTAAATTATCATTCAAAAGAAAGGAAAAATATGTATTTTGTAGTTTTCCCTCACTGTCTCTTCTACAATAAAATAGATATTTTGATAGAGGGAGCCATTGGGGGGTTAGACAGAAATCAGCTTCTATAAAAATACCCAAGAAGATGATCCCGGTTAATACTCTAAGCAATTTTAAAAAGTGTACCTAAACTGGCCCTCCAATAATATAATCAAAGTGATAACTACCCTAATTTTTATTATAAGTTCTTCATTCTGCAAGTGTTGGAAACAGATTTAGAGATCCATAGCTAAGCACCTAGGCAATCTTCCTGTCCAGGTGAAGAGATAAGGAAAGATTATATGAGCAAAGGGGTGCAGATCATGGTGAGGAAACCCAGAAAGACAGATGACCGGAACTTTGCATCTCACTAACCTGAAATGACAGCTGGAGCATCTATCTGTGATTAAACTAAGCTCTCTGAATGTAGAAGACAGTGATGGCATGGGGAGCTTGTAGAGCCTCCTGCAATTTAGAACTAGTGCATGAAGTGGCTTCTTGAAGACCATTCCCTAGAGAGGAACACCTTGCAGGGTCTTGATACTGGGGTGAGGGGGTTGATCCTACCTCATCTAGATATGCAAAACTGCCTTGATTCTCCCTGAGATTCCTTACACTCTGTGATGATTTGAAGAAGAGAAAGGGTGGAGGGAGTCTAGGGGAAGACTGGAAAGGGAAGAGGGAATGGGAACAGTGGTAGAAATGTTTTAGAAATGTAAGTCAAAAAGAAAAGCTTATCACAGAAAAACAAAGACAAAAACTACAAAAGAAAACAGTACAAAACAAAATAAAAATCAAAAGCATGACGGGGACAAAATCCCAGAGCATCTTATTATTTACTTATGTCATCTTTTTATGTGTTAGTCTCACATTTCCCAGTTGTCTTCACAATAATTATTATGTGGGAAGTACAAATATTTCAAAAAATATATATTCTTTTAGTGTTTAGATGAGTTAGTAACAAAAATGAGAATGCAAATTAAATGAAACTTTTTAATAGATTTCGCCAAAGCGCACATACACACACATACACACACACACACACACACACACTAATACACATAAAGTGAGAAAGAGAGAGAGTGAGAGTAGGATACCAAGCTAATATTATCTATACTTTCTGAAATAAATGACTTGTCTGCTTATATGATCTGTATTAAAATTTTAATTTGAAATCATAAATTTGTATTAAAATTTTTGACTTATAACTTTCTACACATCTTGTCTCCTAATTTTATCTTAAACTTATACAACATTTTCTTATTAGAACAATTTATTTTAGTGATGGTGAATGATTCTAGCCAATTTTCTTTGCCTTAGAATTAATGCTATTGTTTTATCATTGTATTGCTATTCCTTTCTTTTAAGGCTGAACATCCTCTGTTATGTTGTTGAACTTGAATGAACTTGAACTAACAATGCCTTCTGAGTGAACATTAATTAGGTTTGTGCCTCCAAAGCAAGTTGAGCAAAGGATTTTAAAGGATGTAAAAGAAACTAACAAGCAAAATAAATGATAATGCCATCAAGAAGCATACATTAATGGCTGTTATGACCACTAGTTATCTGTAGATTCAAACCTAGAGGCATTTCGACCTAAATGACTAAAGCTAGTCAACAGTTATGAAATTAGCAATTTTTTAATAGAACAATTACATTGGTCCTTTTGATTCAAATATTTTAACCAATAGTATCACATAAGGGACAAAGACACAGGGAAGATTCCTTTATGCTGAGTTAGTTGTGATACCAGTTCACAGTTTCCTGATCATGTTGATACTTCAGAAAGTTTAAAACATTCTATATTATACTATATTTTAAAGGATAGAAGGGATCAAGTTTTCCTCTTTTATGAATGTCCAAGTGGAGGATTCAAAAATATACACAGAGGGTGCCTTACCCACCCTTCTGTGCTACAACTAATCTCTAGGCTTCTGTAACGTTTTAACTCACCTCTCATGATCCTTCCAGTGCCACATCCAACCTCTCTTCTTAACCAGGTTTGACTGGAACTCAGTTCCTGTATTTCTGCCTGATGCCTCCTGTTTACCTGCCTCAGCATTAGCCATTTCTAACCTCTAGGCTAAACTTAATTTTACATCATCTCTTCTAACCTACATGCTCTTTCTGTGTGAGATTTAGATATCACTACAAAATTCACATGCCCAAGTCTCAGGGCAAAATGGAAACATTATGAATAACCAAGTGAATATCTTCTTTGTAAACTCTACCAGTCTTACAGAAGTGTTGGACAATAATACTTATCTAGAGAAACTCCAAGACACAGAATTTTTAAATTTACTTACTTTTAGAAAATAAAGTTTTATTTTCCCATGTATTCCCTTGCTCTCCCTCCCTTCCCCCCCCGAAACCCTCCCTGTCTGTCTTCATCCTCCCTTCTCCCCATCCTATCCTCCCTTGCCCCAAAAGGGCAAGAAGTCCAAGGTGGATCAACTCAGCATTTACTCCAGGAGGATCAAAGATTTGGTCATCATATGTATTGACTAGATTAGGTATTCTTCTGTGGAGAATGAGCTCTGAAGTGCCAGTTCATGCATAGAAACACTTCCTGATCTCTGCTCTCAAGGCTTCACATACTGCCCATGTCAGTGGACAGCTGCCTATTCTTGGAGAGCCGATTTCCTTTCCTTGAAGTTTCCCCAGAGGCTGTCCTTAATTCAGTGAGCTCTCCATAGCTACAGCCAGAGATCATCACTGTGAGATTTTTCCTCATAAGCCTAACCCCTTGCTCACATAGACTCTTCTCTTCTACTCTCAGTTGGACTAGGAGGTCAGCTCATTACTCAGCCATATATCTCTTTTCATTGCTGGATATAAGTTGTTTGAGAGCATGAAGGATGTGCATTGATTTGATTATAGGGGAAGTCTTGACTAGGCAACACCATCACTATTGTTTGGAAACCTAGGCAGGGATATCCTGTTAGTTCTTGTAGATGACCCTAACACCTCATCTTTTTCCAACCCCACAATGGCTTCCTTCATTAAGATCTCCATCTCTCTTTTTTTCTCCCTCATTGTTGTCCTCTCACTCAATCCTCCCCTTCTCTCATGATTTGTTCCCACCTCTTGTTGGTTGCAAATCCTCATGCTCTCAATTAGCTAAGGAAAGCTTCTGTAATTTCTCTTCCTAGGAGTATCCCCAGAAATCTCCCCTAAGTTCCTCCTGCTTCCAAACTTTTCAGGAGCTGCATTTTAAAGCTTGCATATTCTTTATGTTGATCTTCTTTTGTCTTTCTTTCTTCTTTCTCTCTCTCTCTTCCTTTGTTTCTTTATTTTGTTGAAAGTCCCATAATGAGTGAGTACATCCAATGCTTATATTTTCAGGCTTCTGAAACCTCAGTCAGGAGAATATTCAAAAAATCCATCCATTTGGCTGCAAATTGTAGGATGATATTTTTTTCCTGTTGAATAGTACTGCATTTTGTAGATGTACCACTTTTTGTTAATCAATTTTTAATATGTTGATTCTATCTATCCAGGAGTATGGTAGTTCTTTTCATTTCTGATACTTTCTTTGATTTCTTTCCACAGCGATTTAAAGTTTTTGTCAAAGAGGGCTGCTACTTCTTTGATTAGATTTATGCCAAGATATTTATTTTATTTGTAGCTATTATAGAGATTGATGTTTTTCTAATTACTTCTCAGCCCTCTTTTCTGTGGTGTGTAGGAGGGCTATTGATTGTTTTGAGTTGATTGTCTACCCTGCTGCTTTGCTGAAGGGGTTTATAAACTGCAGAAGTTCCCTGGTATAATTTTGTGTGTCACTTATGTATACAATTATATCTTCTGCAAACATAATTTTACTTGTTTTCCAATTTGTATCCACTTAATCTCTTTTCAATCTCTTATTGCTTTAACTAAATCTTTAAGAACTCTATTGAATAGATACAAAGACAGAGAAGAAACCTGGCTTGTTCCTAATTTTAGTGAGATAGCTTTGAGTTTTTGTCCATTTAGTTTGATGTTGGTGGTTGTCTTGCTGTATATTGCCTTAATACATTTAGATAATTTCCCTGTATTTCTTACCTTTCCAGGACTTTTATCATGAAGGAGTGTTGGATTTTGTCACAGGCTTTATCTTCATCTATTGAGATGATCAAGTGGTTTTTTCTTTCAATTTGTTTATATGATAGATCACATTCTCTGTTTTTTGTATGTTAAACTATCCCTGCATCTCTGGGATGAAGCCTACTTGATTTTGGGGGGAGATAAAAAATTCATCCAGACACAGAGTTTAAATGTAGAATTAAAAGCATCATCAAAATATTCCAGGTACTTAAAAAGACACAAAAGAATAGGTCAGGAAAATCAAGAACAAAAAATTTAAGGAAGAGAAAACACATGGATCAAAAGAAAACACATACATATCTGATGGAAAGGATGATGAGGCATTATTTCTGAGAAGCATTTAATACAAAAAATGGGAACATTCACAATGTCTCAATTAAAATAATATGAAATTGAAAAACCCAAAAATCCTAGAACTAAAGTTTCAAGAATATAATATGTTCAAAATTTAAAAGTAGGGCATACAGAAATAAACTCTGACTGCCACGGTCCCCCCAGCTGCTGTTGAGGAAATTTGCACGGCTACTCACTTAAAACTGAACAAACAGATAAGGACTGGGGACCCGAAGGACAGACTCAGACCCTACCCAGAGGTGAGGAGGGTTCAGCAGGCCCCAGCACCTGTAACCCTGCCAGGGAGAGTTAAGCTCCACTTGGTTCCTGTTCCGGTTCCAGTATGAGGTGTTGTCTGCAGAGCTTGTCCCCACACATTCTGTAGCAGACAAAGATAAACTCTGACTGCCATGGTCTTGCCCAGCTGCTGCTGAGGGAATTTGCATGGCCACCACCCCGCCTCCAATTGGCCAAACAGAGAAAGATTGAAGACATGAAATTTAGTTCCCTGCCCAGAGCAGAGGTAGAGATTGAGCAGCCCTTTTCCTCAGAGGTGACAGGACGCAAAAAAGCCCCAGTGCCGCAATTGACCAGGATCCACCTAATGTGCACCACTGAAGCCTTGGGCAGACACCAGGACAAAAATTTACATAATAATAGAAAGAAAAACAAGGTAACGCCAGAAGAAAGTGGCAATCCTACAAATAAAAGATCTGAACTGAGCAATGAAGAGGAAACAGTGGGAGCAACACCAAAAATTCCTATAAGATGATCATCAAAGATCTCAAAGAAGATATGAAAAATAGTCTAAAAGAAATAGAAGAAAATACAAACAAAAAATTGGAAGAGATGAACAAATCTATGAAAGAAACATGCCAGGAAATAAAAGCTGAAATAGAAGAAATAAAAAGGCACAAAATGAGGCAAAGATGAAAATAGAAAATCTGAAGAAAAAAACTGGAACCAAGGATACAATCATAACAAACAGAGTTCAAGAGATAGAAGATAGGATCTCTGAAGTGGAAGGCTCAGTAGCTCAAATACATACATCAGTCAAAGAAAATACTAAAACCAAAAAAGCCATAACTCAAAATGTTCAGGAAATATGGGACACCATGAAAAGACCTAATTTGAGAATAATAGAAACAAAAAAGGGAGAATACCAGCTCAAAGGCACAGATAATGTTTTCAATAAAATCATAGAAGAAAACTTCCCTAACCTGAAGAAGGAAATGCCTATAAAGATACTATAAGTTTACAGAACACCAAATAGATATGACCCCCAAAAAAGGTCAGTGCGCCACATTATAATCAAGCCACAAAACATACAGAACAAAGAAAAAATTTTAAGAGCTGCAAAAGAAAATGGCCAACTTACATATAAAGGCAGACCCATCAGAATAAAACCTGACTATTCAATGAAAACGATGAAAGCTAGAAGGGCTTGGACTGAAGTTATACAGATGCTAAAATAGTATGTCTGCCAAACTAGGATACTATACACTGCAAAATTATCAATAACCATAGATGGAGTAAACAAGAAATTTCTTGAAAAAGTCAGACTGAAAGAGTTTCTATCTACCAATTCAGCAATACAGAGAATTAGAGGAAAAACTCCAACCTAAGGACCCCAGATACACCCATGAAACCACAAACAATCAATAACAATCAATAATTCCACAGAAGAATACTCCAGAGAAAGAAATACAAACAAGATACAACCAAACATGACAGGAAATATCAATCAATGGTCACTAATTTCCCTTAATATCAATGGACTCAACTCTCCTATAAAAAGTAACACACTAACAAGATGAGTACAACAACAGAAGCAATCCTTCTGTTGCCTACAAGAAACACACCTCAACCACAAGGACAAACACAGACTTAGAATAAAGGGAAGGGAAAAGATTTTACAGTCAAATGGTCCTAAGAAACAAGCAGGGGTTGCAATCCTAATATCTAACAAAGTAGACTTTAAGCTTAAAGCAATTAAAAGGGACCAAGATGGTCACTTTTTATTCATCACAGAAAAAATTGGTCAAGAGGAGACTTCAACCCTGAATATTTTGCCCATAATATAAGCACAACTACTTATGTAAATGAAACACTGCTAAAGATCGAATCCCACATCAATTCTTACATCCTAATAGTGGGAGACTTCAATAACCCACTTTCAACAATGGATAAGTCAACCAGACACAGACCCAACAGAGAAATAAGGAGTCTAAATGAGGTTATGATGCAAATGTACTTAAGAGATATCTACCGAAGATTCTACCCAAACACAAAGGAATATACATATTCCTCAGTTCCTCATGGAACTTTCTCCAAAATTGATCACATAATTGGTCATAAAGCAAATATCAACAGATACAAGAAAATGGAAATATTTCCTTGTAACATATCAGACCACCAGGGCCTAAATATAGAGTTCAACAACATCAAAAATCAAAGAAAGCCTACCAACTCATGGAAACTAAACGTCACTCAGCAGAACCATCTCGCAGTCAAGGAAGAAATTAAGAAAGAAATCAGTCTTCCTAGAATTTAATGAAAATGAATCCACAACATATCCAAACTTTGGGACACAATAAAAGCAGTCTTAAGAGGATAATTCATAGTGCTAGATGTCTTCACAAAAAACCTAGAGAAATCCCACACTAGAGACCTAACAGCTCAGATGAAAGCCTTAGAACAATTATAAGCAAACCTACCTAGAAGGAGTAAATAGCAGGAAATAATCAAACTTAGAGCTGAAATCAATAGTATTGAAACAAAAAGAACAAGACAAAGAATCAATGAATCTAAGAGTTGGTTCTTTGAGAAAGTTAACAAGATAGTTAAGCCCTTAGCCAAACTAATCAAAAAACACAGAGAGAGTGTTAAAATCAACAAAATCAGAAATGAAAAGGGGGACATAACAACAGACCCCCAGGAAATACAAAGAATTATCTGATCATATTTTGAAAATCTTTATTGCACACAAATGGAAAACCTAGAAGAAATGTACAGCTTTCTGGACAGGTACCACCTACCAAAATTAAATGAAATCAGATTAATTACCTACACAGGCCTATAACCCTTAAGGAAATTGAAGCTGTCATTAAAAACCTCCCCAAAAATAAAAGCCCTGGTCCAGATGGTTTCAGTGCCAAATTCTGCCAGACATTCACAGAAGAATTACTACTGATACTCCTCAAACTATTTCACACAGTAGAAACTGAAGGAATATTGACAAATTCCTTTTATGATGCCACAATTACCCTAATACCCAAGCCGCTCAAAGACACAACAAAGAAGGAGAATTACAGAACAATTTCCCTCATGAATATTGATGCAAAAACTCTTAACCAAATTTTGGAAACTGTATACAACAATATATAAAAATTATCTCCACCTCGACCAAGTAGGCTTCATCCCAGAATTGCAGGGCTGGTTTAACATACAAAAAACTGTAAATGTTATCCATCATATGCACAAACTAAAGGAACAAAGCCACATGATCATATCCTTAGATGCTGAAAAAGCCTTTGACAAAAATCTAACACTCCTTTATGATTAAAGTCCTGGAGAGATCAGGAATACAGGGAGAGTACCTAAATATAATAATGGCGATTTACAAGAAGCCGACAGCCAGTATCAAACTTAATAGAGAAAAATACAAAGCAATTCTACTAAAATCAGGAACTAGACAAGGATGTCCTCCCTTGCCTTATCTATTCAATATAGTTCTCAAAGTTTCAGCTAAAGCAATAAGAGAAAGAAAGGAGATTAAGGGGATACAAATTGGAAAAGAAGAAGTGAAGCTAACTCTATTTGCAGATGATGTGATTATATAAATAAGTGACCCACAAAATTCTTCCAAGGAACTGCTACAGCTGATAAACACCTTCCACAATGTAGCAGGATACAAGATTAACTCAAAGAAATCAGTAGCCCTTCTATACACTAAAGATAGAAGAGCTGAAAAAGAAGTAAGGAAAACATTACCCTGCATAATAGCTGTAAATAGTATTAAATACCTTGGAGTAACTATAACCAAAGAAATAACAGACTTATTTGACAAAAATTTTAAATCACTGAAGAAAGAAATTGAAGAGGATATCAGAAAATGGAAAGCTCTCCCATGGTATGATCAACATAGTCAAAATGGCAATTCTACAAAGACAATCTACAAATTCAATGCACTGCCCATCAAAATCCCAACACAATATTTCTTGGACCTTGAAAGAACAATACTGAATTTCATTTGGAATAACAGGAAAGGCAAGATTGTCAAAACAATTTTACACAACAAAGGAACCTCAGGAGGTATCACCATCCCTGACTTCAAGTTATACTATAGAGCTACAGTAATAAAAACAGCCTAGTACTGGCATAAAAACAGACTTGTGGATCAATGGAATAGAATTGAGGATCCAGACATTAACCCAAAAACCTATGAACACCTGATCTTTGACAAAGAGGCCCAAAACATTCAATGGAAAAAAAGATAGTACATTTAACAAATGGTGTTGGTATAGCTGGATGGAAGTGTGTAGAAAAATGCAAATAGATCCATGCCTGTCACCCTGCACAAAACTCAAATCCAAGTTGATCAAAGACCTCAACATAAACCCAGCAGCTTTTTTTTAAAAAAAAAAAAAAAAAACTTGCAGCGTATTATTTATTCTTTTTATCCTGCTTTTGCACCCAAAGAAGCATATTGGAAGAGTTATTACTTACACTTTGAGGGAAGAAACCTTTCACAATGTATACTAAGAAAAAAAAAAATTAGTCAAGGACAAATTCCCATTATGAGGAAACACAGTTTTCTGTTGAAGTAAATTTTTTTGAGTCTGTTTGGCTCCGGAGATTGTAACTCGGCGCAGAGGCAGTTTGGAACTTGGTTTGTGTGGTAGCTTTTGTCTTTTAAAGAAATGAATTATATGTTTATATCTTTTATATTGTTTGGCTTATGTCGTAAGCACGTTATTAGTTAGTTTTTTTTATTTTAAATTAACTTATTTTTATTTATTTTTTTATTAAGTCTCCCACAGTTTGTGGCTTATTTGAATTTTTACATGTTGCTTCTTAGGGGGGATGGATGGAGACTGGCAAACTCCACCCTTCTTCTTATCTGCTTGTGCTCCGATTCTCCACCCACTTCTATGGTGCTCTACATAGGCCAAAACAGTTCTTTATTTACAGTACACGGAGAACATCCCCACCACATCTCTTTTTTTTTGTTTAATTAAAAAGAAAGGTTTTAATTTTTATATAGCAAAATTATAACAGAACAGCTTTTAAGCAGGAATTACAGTCATAATATTTAGTCTATTTGTATTTATAAAATTAAAGAAAATGTTTTATTGTTTACTTTATTATTGTGAGTCTAAAGTTTTATATTTAGTATATTTTTGAAACTAAAAAGAACTATATTTATAATTATTAAACTTTTAACTACATCAAAGACTATAGAAGGATATAATATTATGTAAGTAAATAGGAAGTGTAAGCAAGTTTTAAAGTCTAGAAAATGACAGAGATGACTCATGTTTGTCTGGACAGTCATTTAAAGTTTTTTGTAATGTTGGGGTATTATTTTTAGCCGTTATGGCCTAAAGTCTTTGTCATATCTTTAGTGATGTAGGAAATTTGACATAGTCTATTAGTCGTTTTTTTGTTTATCTTGAAGAATTTTTGGCAATGTTTTTTGTAAAGCAGGAACCTAAAGAACTATTTTGGCTTGTTTTGTTAAAGTTTACAGGTGACTTTTTTATGGAAATTGTATGTTTAGTTTATATATTATATGGTCAAGCAGTCAATATTAGAACAGCTTTTTGTTTAGTGGTTTATTGTTGTCATAAAATAAATTTTATATTAAGTTTTTTTAATGTTTATCATTTTTTGAAATGTATTGGTATTGTTAGGAATAGACTTGTTTTATT